>JASFDH010001611.1:0-13990 GCA_036937195.1 Nidularia pulvinata
TTTACCACTGGGCTCTCTTATGGTATTTCCGAACTAACACTTTGGTGTGTTTCCGTACTATGCTTTTGGTGCATTTCCGTATGTGTTAATATGCTATAGCACGTACAGGCTGCCCCGACTTCCCACTATGCTTCCAATATTTTTTGCCCATTTCCATTCATTGCTAATCTCCAAACTATTGTTTCTATTATTTGATGCTCATATTACAATTATTGTTTCTATATATGCTTCCACTCAGTTATGTTTCTGATCTTACTTCCACTACTTTTATTATGTGTCAAGGACTTTATTATTCCTTGTATCCATAGTATTACTACCTCTGCTTTTATTATTACAATTAGCAATGCTTGTATTTAAGTAGCTCTGTTCTGTACTATAGTCTCCAATCTGAATATCAACTAAGACCATCTCTAGTGCTCTGACTAAGTTACAACTAGTCTTTCTGATTCACTTCCAACCTTCCAACTATCTTCTGACTTTCCTTCTAGTCAACTTGCATTGACTAGTCTTATCTTGCTCTTGACACTAGACTTGGACTCTAGTTGTCATTATCCTTGATCATTTTCTGACACCCTCTTGACATCTTGTAATTATCTTCCACCATGTGGACTACTCACCTAAGTTAGAACCCACAAGAACTGGAAGGGCACAGTACATAAGCTGAAGCCAGCAGTTCTTACCTTTAGCATTATGGTTGGAAATCCTTCCAACATTACTTCCAACATTTTTCCAACATAGCACTATTATAGCCTACAACCTCTAATTCCTGTTTACCTTTTGGAACAAAGCTTGACAGAGGCCCTAAATCATGTAAAAAACTCATGAGAGATAGGATACATTAAATTCCCTGAGATAAAAAGAAAAAAAAATCATACTGCAGTGCCTAGTCATAGCATCCCAGAACAGTGACTGAATGGCCAGCTACTTGCAGAGTTGTCATTTAACAAGTTTTGCATCATATCTCACACACCAGGACAAATGGAAAAAGTCTTGCATCAACATATAGTCAATTTAGGATCCCATTTCAAATGAGCTGACTGTTATATACACTGCCATGGTAGTATATTGCAATGAATTTTGACACACATAGTACAACCAAGTGCCAGCCACTGCTCCATATCCAGCTTTCAGCTTTTTGCAGGGGTTCCTGCTTACCCATTGGGAATCTGGGGGTTCCCACAAATATCTGGGCTTCCAATTAGAATTATCTCTATAAAATGAAGGATTTTAGAATGAAATTGTCTTGAGGTGTAGTAAGAAGCAGTTCCTACTTGTCTATATGTTCCAGAATATTGACTGTTCTTTGAGTTACTCTGATTCCCATAAGGGCAGGAAACAAGGTGCTTAATCAGTTGGCAATGTCTACTAGTGGAGCACCTTCTGAGTAGAAAGCTGGTGTTTTCAAGAAAGGATGAATTAGATAACATGCAGATATTCTGATAATATGAAAGAAAAGAGCCACAAATTTTTGATTTCACAAACCTTTCATCATACTTCCCAAGCATTCTTGGTACCCATGACATAGGTTGAGCTGTGCTGAAATATGGTAACATGCTGTGGATTAGTATTCTATGCATTTAGAAACAAGAGCAGGGGCTTACCAAGACCACTATTGTAACAGTCTACTGTTATGTCATGAGTTGAAGAGTCAATGAGGATGTACAGGAGTGTAGTGAGAAAGTGATGATGAACCAGAAGTACATGCTCCAACTATGAAAACCTTCTTCCCTTTATAGTTATTGGCTCACTTATGCTGGGTTGAGTGTAGAAGTTACCCTTTAAATGCATGCTAAAAGTCATCTTGCTCTCACAAATATTTCCATATATTCAAATTAATAATTGTTTGTCATGCCAGGATATTGTGGATTTTCAGGTACTCCACTGCCAAAACCCATTGCAAACACAAGTTCACAGTAACAGTAGTTTGTCTTTACTACTACAGCAGTCAAAATGTTCAGAAAATTGTTTTGCAGAACATGCCAGATATCATCACCAGGGTCAACAGGCCCATGATCACTCATCATGTTGCCAGCTCTGTCACTGACAGGGCACCACTTCATAGTACATATAAAAGATCTACTAGTATGCCTGGATTTATTTTGATAACATCACTCAGCACTTATCCCCAAGTAATTCAAGCTTCAAGCTCAGGCTTGAAAGTTTGAACAAATTTATCTTCTTACCTGGCAGTTCTACAACACAGCTTAGTACTGCTATTCTGTTGTGTCTTCCAACATCCAAGTGGCTGGCCCATGGAATATTCTTCCTGGTTTCAGTTGTCCTCTGAACTTCATTCCTGGCAAAGTGTCACATACCATTACAATGGTTGGTGAATGTGTGATATTGAATTGCATATATAGCCTGGGAATACCTATGACTGTAACCAGTCATAGTGGCCTTTTGGCTCAGTTGGATTATTGTGTGTTTCCTGGCACAATATTTCACACAAAAAGATCCAGAATACACTGGAAAAGCTTTCTCCACATTGCTGAATCAGGATGACACATATTCAATCAATGTTGAGTATGTCCTTCTTGCTTTTGTGCATGATATATTACCTCATCTGAATTTCAGTCTGCTGTTGACAACTTTACAGGAGTTCACTATGCTTCATACTATGAATCAGATTACAGATAAACTCAACTGGCATGTTAAGGTACATCTCTGATTTATATCTAGTAGCAATCTGGTTACATTTTCCAGCAAACAATATTTAAAAGATATTCAACCAGACAATAGCTGACAAGTGGAAATTGGAAGCATTAATGTCTGGCCAGATGTTTCTGCTAAGATGGCTGACTATATCATCACAGAAGTTCAATATAAAGCAAAACTATTTGAAGCTATGGGGTTTACCACTGTATACACTGGTGATGTTGTGAAGTCTGATAGTGCTGTACCCATGGTGCTCAAACTTACACTTCAGGAAGCTGTGAAGCCCCTGGCCATCACAAAAATTTAATGTAAAAGATATTTCCAGAGAGAGTTGAAACCCAGCTAAAAGTGCAATATTACTGATAAGGCCTTGTAATCTTATGTAAGGCATTGAAAGTTGCTACCTATAATCTCCATATAGCCTTTATTTCAAGACTTTGATATAGCATTACCTTAGTTTTATCTGAATTGTAGCATCTTGCTACTTTTTGTAAACATAACCCATTTGTATAATTCTTCACAATAATGGTATTTTACTGCAAGGCCATATCATGTTTGTTCAGCACTCCAGAGACTTATGATAAATACCAAACAACAGCATGATTCCCTACCTATGAGCTGACCAAAATTCAAAAGTCAGTTTGCATGCTTGCACTCCCCATTCAGGATATAGTGTGAGTTCTGAGTAAATTAAGTCATTTGAGAGAACATTGCAACTTGAGTCAATAATTAAGAAATCTAATACTATCAATTGTTAAGTTAAATGAAAGTGAAATTTTAAGTAATATACATAAAAAAGTGTGCATAAGCCTACTAATACCTGCTACCATTGAAAAAGGCATATTTTTCCAGTCTGGGAGGGAAATTTGATAAGGCACTATAATACTTTACAATCATTGCAAAACTGATTACAATTATCATAAAATCAAAATCTTTGACCTCTGAACTTTTAAAAAAATATTTATTCTCCTTCCAAATTTCACAAACACTACTGTGTCAGATATTGCATTAAATATTGATGTGTAATAAATGTACTTATGATACCAATTATTTTTCAGCTAAAGGTATATCTGCATATATAAACCTAGACCCATTTTTCCTTGTTTTCCTGATGTGGAAGATGTTCCTGAGAAGGAAAAGGACTGGCATCCTGGCTCGAACAAGTTGGTACTGGACCTTGTGCATCCCTCACTATTCCCTTGGTCTATGGGTGAACATGAATCCTGGAAAATGGAACTATTGGCTTGCAAGACTGCATAAGCACTCTGGGGAGGAAGCCACACTTTCTATTCCTCCAGTGGGGCAGACAGTGAGTAGGTCGAGACACCTGGATCGCAAGAGCTTTGGCTGGAGATCCCGACCCTACTATCAGCAAAACGCTGTGACAAGTCCGTATAGCAAAAAATACCAGTAGCTGCCGTGTGAAGTCAATATTATTTCGGGGGCAATGGCAAGGTAGGATTTTATCCCTTTGCTCCTGCTTTTTTCTTGAATTCTGATTATTCTACACAGAATCGTTACCTACATCAATAATTCTGTATCCTGTCCACCATTCAGGCAGCAAAAGATTTGGTGGAAGGAACGTATCGCTGATCCTAGCAACGCAAGTCGCTTGAACGTATTACCCGCTGAAATGCAGGACACCATCTTTGATCACATCGATGGCGAGTTTCCTATCAGCTTAGGGGAGATGAGACTTGAGCTGATGGAAGAGAGGAGATGTTACGTGGTGGACCACGAACGGGCCTTTTCCAAGGAAGGCAATTACTTTTCTTTATGCAAGCATTGATTAACGAATTGAGGAAACGAAGTGCTTTGGTTGTATTTTAAATCTAAAATCAATCCTATCAGTCCGATTTACAGACCAAAAGCTCGGAAGTGAAGCTGGCTACAATCCCCGAGGTTGAACATTTAAAGGTTATCCGGTTGAAAGCTGCTCTCAGTCAAGAACTGAGGTGTAAAAGAATGGTCTAGCGGACAACGCGAAGACATCATATTTTTAACCCTCTACGCACACCCCACAAATAAGTCGACAAAACACAAGCCAGATATGTAGGAGCCGCAACGGAATTCAGCCAAGGGAGGGGTTAGAGTGAATATCAGCGACGGGATGAGATCATATACAACGAACGAATCTCGGTAAAAGTGTTCGGCCATGGATGGAGTAGATACACGAGGAAGAAAGGGGGAATATACAGAGCATGAGTGAGATTACGAGAAGTTGAGAGGATGATGTGTACGTGTAAAATTGGATGGATGGGATGATAGTGGGTGGTGAACTTGTAATAGTATATACAGAGTGTGTGAGATGGAATATGAAGCATGAATGAAATGAAGACGTGAAAAATACAACCAGCAACTAAGGGGATCGGAGATAACCTTGCGGCTACGGTCAACCGCTAAGGCGCGCAAGATGGAGAATGAGGGCGTAGAGATGGCAAATATACAGTCGAAGGAGAGGGTGCAGGGGAAGATGCATGAGGGCCAGCCCGGCAGGGTGCCGGAGAGCGAGGGCCACGCTCGACGAAGGAATGGAAGGTTGCTGATCGTCAGTATGAATGCCAGACGAGGGCATCGTTGTTATCTGCTCGCCAACCTCCGCCGCATCCTCTGCGATATCGAGTCATACCTCACCCCACGCGCTCGACGCAGACGACGAATGCGCAGACTGGGGCGGGATGTTCTCCTCGTCGCTATCCCCATCTCCATCGAGGCTCTCCTTATCTTCCTCCTTCGTCTCTTCCTCCTCCTTCACCTCCTCCACTATCACCACTTCCCCATTCGCTTTGCGCTCTTCCTCCTCCTTCTTCTTGCGCTCCTCGTCCTCCTTCTCCTTCTCGCGCAGCTGCTGACGCATCTTCTCTAACTCTTCCTCCTTCTCCTTCTCAGCAAGCCGTTGCTTCACCTTCTCCAGCTCCGCCTCCTTCTTTGCCAACGCCTTCTTCTCTTTCTCCTTCTCTGCAGCTTCTTTCTTCCGCTTTTCACGCTGCAAAACGGCGCGATTAGCACGGCGAGCACGAAATAAGAAAAGAAACGACATACCAAAGCCCGCTCTCGAATCTCCCTTGCCTCCTTCTCCTTTTTGAGCCTCTCCCGCATCTCACGCTCGCTCACCACCCACGCCGCAACGCCGTTCGCAGCGGCATCCGGCTGGGCTTTGTACTTCAGCAGATCTTAACAATACACAACACAATCAGCCATCATGTAGCCCACATACGAAAAAAAAACAACTTACATCCCTGCAGCGCCGCGACGCTGAATTCCTCCTCTGGCACGCCGTCTGCAAATCGCTGCGCGAGGACAGCGAGGGTCTTCTTATCCAAGGGCGCCGCGCTGTGTCGGTTCTTGAGCACGCTCGCGGCAGGAGGCGGGGGCAAGTACGCGGTGTTCGACGCGCCGAACTGCTCCTTGTCCAGCTGCAGATGCGAGCCTGGAGGTGACACAAGAGTTGTGCTGCTCGAGGGTGAGGGTGACGCGAGAGTGGGCGTCGACGTCCGGGAAGGGGACACAGGCGAGAGGAGGGACGATGCAGATGACGCGATGCTCGTGGAGAGGGACCATATCGAAGGAGACGACGGTGCGGGGGACTTGTCCTTCGCCTCTGGCTCGGAGCCGACCTTGCCAGCGACCGTTACGGGTGGCGGGGGTGTGGTAGGAACGAATGTCCGGCCCCCGGGGGTGGTAGGTGCCGAGGCTTCGACGTCGATCTTGAGCGCCTCGAGCTCTTTCTCGTCCACGACAGGCTCGTCCTCCTCGCACGGGAAAAAGTTCCGGAAGAGCGCCTCGGCTTGCCATTTGCTCGCGTTGCGAAACTCGATCCACACGTCCATACGCCCTGGGCGGGAGAGCGCCGGGTCCAAACGCTCCAAGTGATTCGTCGTACTGTTAAGTATAAGTAAGCATGAGAACGAAAAGGACAAGCACGAAAACACGTACGCGAACAACAACCGCCCCTCAGCAGCCGCCACACCATCCAGCGCATTCAAAAGCCCGCTCAAACTCAGGGTATTCACATCCGACAGCTGGTCGCCGCCCCTGCCCCGCCTCCTCCTCCCCACACCGCTACCGCTCCCCATACCCCACATGCCCCCATCACCCACATTCATACCATTCCCATTGCCTCCATTGCCACCGTCCTTCCCGCCGTCTTTTCCCATCCCTTCGTCATCGTCTCGCGTCACGCTCCGCGTAAACGCCGCGTCCAGATCCTCCAGCAGCACGACGCACCGCGCGGGCACACGGCCCATCAGCGTCGTGAGCGTCGAGTCGGAGATCCACGATGCGGAGAGCGAGACGACGTAGATGTCGAGCTGGAGGGAGCCTGCGAGCGCGTGGATGAGGGAGGACTTGCCCGACCCAGGTACACCGTGGAGGAGGTAGCCTCGGCGGAAGGGGATCCCGCGGTCCGCGTACCACTAAATAAGGAGGAGGGTTAATACCTGGAGTATTTGCACGTATTTATCATGGAAGGGACGGGAGAGATATGATGGATGGACGCGTATCGATAAGATACGAACCGGGAAGCAGATCGGGGAAAGATCGGGGACATTCATTGTATTCCTGCCCCAACTTGCGCCTCGGCGCGCGGGGGGGAGATGAAATAAAAGGAGGGCGATAAAAGATTTATCATGATGCCCTCTCCTGAGAAGGTGCAAGGGATGAAAACGACCCACGTACCTTCTCGCTCTTCAAAAAGTCGCGCGTGTCGTCCACGAGCATCTCCTTCACGCCGGGGTTGAGCACGATGCTCGCCATAGGACGCTTGTGTCTGCATTGGCGGAGATGGGTCAGCGCTGTTGTTGGATGAGGAGATAGGGAGGAAGGGAAACAGGATAAAAGAAGGATAGAAGGATGGATGGAAAGGCGAAATGAAATGAAAGGAGTGAAAGGTACGTTTTGTCTCCACTTTGACAGGGGTTTATTAACATATTTTACACCGCCGCCATCCCCACTCGACTGCCATAACTACGTCCCACTGGCACGTCTCGAACGACGCAGTAGCAGCTCCAGCCTTGGACGCGTCACTAGCCCCTGCATTGAACGACACAACTGCAACCCTGTCCCCATCAATACATCGGGAGCCCGCAAATTCCCAGCCGCCACGACAATCTCAGGGGAAATTCACGAGCGGCCCCGCCTATCTCTTACACACGAAGAGCAACGGTAGCTCGATGCGAGGTGCTGGAAACTCGCTGGCACGATACGATCGCCGTCTATCCACAATGATCCGACCACGACGGTGCCACAATCCACTACCCCCGATACCACCAACCCCGACACTGCAGTCCACATCCACATCATCGCTCCGCCACCGCAACACGCCCCCCAACCATAAAACCCGAAGCTTGGAAAACTAGGGGAAAAAAACCCACCTCGAATCAGTCCACCGCCAGCTCCCATGCGCATCGGCAAAGTAGATCTGGATCCGGTGCACAGCCTCGGCCTCATACTCGCGCTTGGCCTGCAGAACGAGCTGCTTGAGGATGGTGTTGCTGCGGGCGACGACGCTGGGAAAGGGAGAAAGTGGTTAGTTATGGGTGGTAATGAAAAAGGAGCGTAGAAAGGGACCAATAGCACGGGATGCACACCGACAGTAGAGGTAGCGACATCGGTAGCACGGCATCAGCATCGGGAGGAAGGCACCGACAACATGCACGATAGCCCGATAGGCACCGATGTCCATAGGACGACGGCGTGCAAACACTAGGACAATCACACGTTGGAAAAGACGCGTCGCGGCAGGTTTGGTACATTTCGCCGACATTCCGCCGCTGAAGGCGGGCACCAACAGCGCCCCCAACTCGCACGCCCTCACATCGTCCAAACCTCACTCACCTAATCGACAACATCTCACAGCCATCCTGCTTTCTCCCCCTCCTCACTCTCAACCAATGGCCCCTATAATAAATCGTATGCGTCGTATCAAACGTCGGCTGGAACACCACGCGCGTCTTCGGTCTCTCTTCGTCGTCCCACTCGCCTTCTCCCCCTTCCGTCCTTGTGCTCACTCGAGCAGGATCGGGGTACTCGGAGTCGTCGAACTCCCAACCGTTGTTGGTGGTGCTGGTGGACCCGGGGCCTGTGGTGCGCGTGGTGGTCTCGAACTCGCGAGAGCGCTGCCATTCGGGGCGGCGGGAGAGCCAGAGCATGAGCCAGTCATACGGGTAGTCTTCTTCGGAGAAATGGGCGGTGAGGAAGAAGGCTAGTGGGGGGTAAGGGGTGAGTCATTGTGCGTGGGGGAATGGGTGCTTAGTGTGAGAAGAGGGATAAGGGGGGAGAGTGATGGGGGAAGAGAGATAGGCAGGGGGGAGAGGGAGGGAGTGGAGGCAGGGGCAACTACAGACAATAGCCTAAGCGCCCACATACACGGATGAGTGGCACAGGCGCCTCGAGCTGACTCATGATCTGCTCGCTATACACGGGGGGAAGGGCAGGCGCACGGGGGACGGTGCAATGGAAGGTGGGCTAGGGGAGGAGAGGGGAAAGGCAGGAGGGGGTACTTACAGTTCACAAAATGCGACCTATCACCAAACGACCATTAGTCATGAGATGGAGAATGGAGAGGAGAGAGGGACACACCAGGCGCTACTCGACACGCGGCGAGCAGTCTCAACAGTCCCACCGAGCACGACGAGCTTCATACCGTCCACGACGGAAGAGCCGCCCGCGCCGCCGACGAGCGGCTGGATGAGGGACTTGATGGCGTCCATTTGCTGGGGTGGGTGGGTAGTAGTTACTTCAGCGTGTGGTTAGTAATGCTGGTTTGTCGCCGGGGAAGAACAACGAGGAAGGCGGATGGGAGTGACAGTAAGAGAATGATTGAGATAACAGCCGTCTGAAGCAAAGCTGTATAGACCACTGGGGATTGACGCCGGGTGACTAGGTGTGCGTGGCTTGTGGGTGGGTGCAGAGCGGGTCCGAAGCACAGCTGCTGTGAAATGAGGCGTTTATGACAGTGACTCTGCAAGAGGGTAACGCCGTGGAAGTAAGTCACGCTGCTGCTGTTGTTGCCACTAGTTCAATCTGCACTGATGTCCTTTGCTAGAACGGTAGATACGAATGGATGGATGTCCTGGAGACGGTGGTGGTAATCCTCCACTGTACGCGTCAGCGGAAGCAACACTCGAAGCAGCCCTTGCTCGCTGGCATTCCCCTCAAAGTCCGATCGTTGTCTGCCTCGAGGCAGACGCGTCCGGCCCGAAGCGAACCCACGCCACCGCCACTGCACGCGAGGGCACGAACTTTCTTTTCTTGTCCCCGCTGCGACGCGCCAGATTATTCTGCGGAATGCTGCCTCTGTCAACTGCGCCGACACAAGTTGCTGAGGCTCTCATTGAACCCCGAAACCTCGACGACAGCGACGTGCTAAGCTCACTCCCGACTGCGCATGACTCGAAGTGAGGCACATCCGTCCTCGGGAATGCGATCATACTGATTCATCCACCTATCCTCGAGGCTGGTCAATCTCAACTTTAATTCATCGATCTCGTGCATTTTGCCACTCATCAACATCCAGTAGCCAAATGCGCTCCAAGTTTATTTCTTTTGTCGAAGATATATGGGGAATCTCCAATGAACAGGTCCTACTCCCACGGCTGGTACAATGAAATAAGCTTCATTCCAATCAATAAACATGAAGTTGCATGCAGGAGCGGCAGCAGCATTTCTAGGCCATGGCCCCAAATTTCCTTGAAGACACGCATATGGGGAACCTCTAGATGATCGTCGAGCCCTGCAGTATGATGAAATAAAATATCGGGGTTTCATTCTAATCGATGAACGTGTTACACATGCGAAAGTTCAAGCAGCCAGTGGCCCCGCTGATGATGATATCTGTCGTGGCCAGCCAGTTCCTATCCTTCATAACACTGCTTAGACACCAGATTGTCAACGACCTCATCTCATCTAGCCATGACTCGGGCTTCACCACGGCATACTCGGAGATGCCAACTGATTCGTCAAAGTACACATCCTTGTTCGACTTTAATTTATCAATCCTAGACTTCATCTAACCTTCAAGTCACTCACTGTGTATCCAGCAGCCGCTGCCGCTCGGCTCCATGGCTCCAAATTTCATTAAAGACACATACAGGGAATCTCTAAATGACCGTCGAGCCCTGCGGTATGATGGAATAAAATATCGGGGCTTTATTCTAATCGATGAGCGTGTTACATGCCAGTAATGAGTCGTCTAGGGCTAGTCACGCTAACGATCGACCTATCCATGTCCATGACTTGGACTGCGCGGTATACCCAGTAAGTGCATATCCTCGTTCATAATCAGTTATAATTAATCGACATTCATCTAATCTTCAAACCAATCACTGCGTATCCGGTGATTGCTACTGCTTGGCTCCATGTTTCCTTGAAGTGGGGAAATATCTCCATGCACAAGTCTGTGCCCGTAGCAGATGCAATGATATACGAAATAGCCTAATGCTGGACGAACAACCGTGTGCATGTGCGTATCGGGCATGAGCTGAAGTCAGATCTCCACTAGCCCTGGTAACTTCAGACTCGGACGCAACCTGGAATCTTGGAATTTCGAAGGCTTGGACTTCATGATATACTTACTCGGAGATACAATCAGCCGGCTCGTTCTGGATATTAAACACTCGACTATGACATCTTGGTAAGTGCTCAATCTCCTCGAATGAAATGAAACGCAATATTAATTTGACCATAAATTATTTCATAAAGAAGATTAGGTAGGTTGGCAAGTAAATACGTTCGAGACCAACTCCGGATTGAACCCCGTGTCTCTCTTTATGCGCCTTACTCCTCAACCGAGAGGAGTATGTATCCTAATTGAAAAAGTGACTACAATCTCGTTCCTACTACTTTAATACATGCTCTCCTATTTACCAACGCATCACAGCGTCAGATCATAAAATACCCATTATAATGAGCGCATACGTCTCCATCCAAAGACGGCACTTTGTCATGTGATCCACAGCTTGACTGACCTCAGCCAGATGGCGATCCATAAGAAGGGTGAGCTCTAAAATCAACAGGCGCCATGCAAAGGGCTTCTAGAACCTGCGTGAATGGGCCTCAAGCTCTATGCATCCGTTCAATAGCTTGTACATGCATTTTAAATAAACGATCGCATCGTATGTTATCGGGTCCTGGATATTGCACAAAGCTCTATAAAAAGCTGTGCTAGAGCTGGGTGGAGGTCATCTTCATCGCACTTAACAGGCTATCCACGGCATTGAGAAAATCCACATCCAATTCCTCTAGAAAGAAGCCCTGAGATTTTAGCCCGACAGAGGAGTGCAGAAAAATATTCGCAGGAGATAGCGGGGCATTCTAGGGTATTGTACATCAGGAGCCGTACGAGGATTATTTAATTCAAATACAATCTTACCTTGGTAACGTCAATCTCAAACCATCTGAGTTCCATTGAAGGAATAATTATTTCATAAAGAGTTTTTTGGACTCGACTTTTGATGAGGGATGGGTCGGGTTGAATTCGTGATCGATAAAACTCTCCTCCATAGGAGAGTGAGGGAGGTTTGCGTCGATTCACCAAGGGAAGGTATACCAGTGCTTATCTTGTATCAGCATGTACTCCATAGGCTTCCTTTGTTAGCTTTTTTGATTGTGTTCAAGATGGCAGCCAATCTCGACTTTGTACTGCATCTACTCAAGTTGCGTATGGCAAGGACATCAATGATTTGTGTCGGACATAGTGGCTCGAGGCTCAGCCATGTGGTTATGTAACCTTCGTCCTGTGTCGGACTATACCCTTTTGTCCAATCTTTCTTTGTCGTACCCATCTCCCGGACGGCTCTCTAGCTCCTTGTGTATCTCTGACAATTTGTCAAAGAGAAATTGATCAGAGATGAGCGCGTACTCCACATGTTTCTCAAACAAATGATTAATCTGTTCCACACCAAGAGATTCTCGCGACATCTGGGTGTCTCTTGTGGAAGCATAGAGGATGGCCCCTTTCGGGCATTTTTTGGAGCGGGTACATCGTGAGTTCGGGGATACGGTCAGCTGGGCTGACACCTAAGACTCCCCGGCGATCAGAGTTTCAGGATTAAGCTGTTCAGTGCTATCAAACTATTGCTGGCAATGTCGAGATTTAGAAGACTTGCATCCAGATAGATGTGCTGTGCAGTACTGTCGATATGCTCGTAATGCATATACTTGTAATGCATATTTCTCATATTGCATGGGACTACCGACGCTATGCATTATGAGCATATCAACTGTATTAGTATTTCTAAGGGGATTTTACTATAATCACAATAGTGAAAGTCTCTCATCATAATTTCATTTTTTGTGGGGGTATCAATTTAGCAATTCATCACACTGCTTTGACTTACAATATCACACTTGGCACGGATCTCCCATTTGCGACCACTCCGCATAAGCTTCTTGTAGACAATATAAGCAGTTATGGTAGATGTTGCGCAGAGCGTCTTATACCATATGCATTTGTGTAAGGCCCTATTTAGGAACTCTGTTAGCGTTGGGTTAGGTCAGGTTAGGATAGAATTTCGGCAGGGAAATCGTTAACCGTAAGTTAGGGAAAGTTAGGTCCGTTAACCAACACCAATCACCGTTCGGTAATCCATGAGTTAGGGCCAAGTTAAGGTTGCTAGCTGTCACCACAGCTGTCACCATCTATCACATATTCCTATCTCAAACATATCTATACACTCGTTTAATCACTTTTTATTTAATTCACAATGAAAGTTGCTGATGCTCCTAACACCGAGGCCTTAGGCACGGGTTCACAGCTCGCCGGGGGCAAGCCCCCTGGACCCCTGGTATGCAATGCTTAATCCTAGTTTCTGCAGCACAGCTCTTAATCTGAGTCCTCAAATACCTTATTCTATTAAGTCAGTCTAACCACAGTCTTGCATTACTTAATTTGTAGATAAGTAGTCATGATATTTACATTAACTTGATCAAATTAGCATAGTGGAAAATTAAAATGAATCTGCACATAACATAGACCATCAGTAAGATGTCATTTTATTTTCTGGAGGTTACTTAACCTCAAAATCCTCTGAAATCCTCTAAAAATCTCTGAAAACCTGAAACTTATGTCCCTTTGACTGGAAACTTGGTTCTCATAAGGTGATATTCATAGTACCTGTTACATCATACATTCATTTTATTTGACAGATATCAATAACTGACCACAAATTTAACTATATGGATAAGAGTATATGAATTTGAGGTTTCTGGAAACCTAAAAAATCCAAAAACCTGCAAAAACTTGGAAATTAAAATGACATCTTACTGATGCTATGTTAGGCATAAATTGAATAATAGAAAAGGTAATAAACATATCAAGTAACATTAGTCAAAACTT
>JASFDH010001612.1:0-13983 GCA_036937195.1 Nidularia pulvinata
AGCCTCATAGTTTTCCAGTCTCTTTACATAAATTTTTGATCGACCGAATGAGTCACTGCTTTAGGACGTCACAAGCCTCTCCGATCGGCCGATAATCTTGGTGCTCTCCGCTGGCCAATCACAGCGCGCCTGTTCGCCTTATTCGTCCTGTCTATTTGACAAACACTCTCCTCGTCGTTCCTTGGTCGTCGCTATTCCGAGTCACCTTAAGTCAGTCTAATAACGAATCACATGGATCTGATGGATATTGCGATATGAAAAATAGTGTCGAATCATAACTCTGGTGTCGAAAAAACTTGCGGCCCGAGTAATAGCAACCTCCAAGTGCTATGAGGAAGTCCAGTCCGATGTACTAAGTACGTATTGTGAGGCCTTTGGTTATCGAACCCCACATCTGCTCAGATGCACAACCTCTCCATCTCGGAACCTGGGACACCCCACCTACCGGTTCTTGATGCTATGCGCGACCTTGGAGAACCCAGACGTGAAGACCAGTACTGGAGTAGCTCGATTCTATTACCAGACGTCTACCTTCAAGGGTGTCGGTGACGAGTATAACTACTCCAAGGATGGCTACTCGATTAGAAGCTATCTAGGCAAGTGGCCCTCGTAACAAGCATCGCTGCACGGAAGCTAACCGCGCGATATCGTCTCCAGAACACCATATTTTTCGTGATATTTTGCAATTCTGAGCCTACTTTAAAACGAGCTTCAATTTGCTTCACATTTTGCCCGCAGGCGACAAATCACCTCGACTCGGACGAGACTGCAGAATTCTTTATTTGAGTGTTCTGCGATAGTTGAGTGCTGCCTTCAAGTCGACTAAGTCTGCCAATCGATTTCGTGCAGTTTAGACGCTATTTAAGCGCAGCTGCCACAGCCTGGCATGGACCCACCATTGTAGGATCACTGTCAGTGACTCTCTAAAGCAACTCTTGAGCGGCTCTCAACCTTATTCCTCCTTTCTGTTAGACGGTTTACTGTTCGGAAGTCGTCGTTGATACTTTCAAGCCACGGCATTTGCAGTCTCATGCATTTATACAACTTGACGCTTCAGATTCCTACCGCGGCGATTTAGCCTATTGTTGGCAAATTTTCTGGCGTGAAATAGCAAGAAATCCTAGCATCTCATGGGACTCGCCTTGTTGCGGTTAGATCGGCATACAGGAAAGGTGTCGACTGATTACGACGGACGCGTTCGGTTTTATTCGATCACTTGCTGTGTTTCGGTTGACTAGAGCAACCAAAGGTGAGCTCTCCTTGAAATCATAGCTAGTGTATATAATTTAACGGCGTCTTCAGATTATGCTATAGTGGGATCTGACTCGGGCAGGATTATCATTCTCGAATATGATCCAAAGACAAGTCCCTTCGATAAAGTGCATCAGGAGACGTTCGGCAAGCCAGGCGTTCAAAGAATTGTTCCGGGAGAGTATCTCGCAACAGGTCCCAGAGGACGTGCCGCCATTATTTCTACGATGGAGAAGGTGAAGATAGTATATGTTCTTAGCCTGGATGCCGCGGCGAACTTGGCCATTTCTTCACTGCTCAAGGCATATGGGAATCCATCTATCATTCGTCACATTGTCGGCCCGGATGGAGTTCTGCATGGGAGAAGGTCGGCATGGGACGTGATTAGGAAGAAGAACTTAGCTAGATAAGTCGCATACGAGCTGGGTATGCAGTGTGAAGGTCGTCAGGACGAATGGTTCGTGCAAGAGACGTTACAAGGGACTGTGGAAGATGGGAGCTCCGAATACCATGTTGACATATCAACAGGTTCACCTTTCGCCTTCACCTGCTGCGGAATCCCATGTTTGCTGCGTTGGAGGTAGGTTATTCCGAATCCGACCAAGATATTACTGGGATGCATTCAGTAAAGCCGAGAAGGTGCGCCAGCTTGGCACATGTCGAGCCTTCTTCCATCCCCACCCTCTGCAAAATTTAGCTTTAGTGGACGGAATCGAGTCACCAACCCCCATTCTTGATTCAAAAGTCTTCAACCTCCTGCCGAACTCAGATACTCCCAGATCTTCACAGTGTGAGGTCGTGGTGCACGTAATACATTAAGAACATTGTAACGTGGGCTTGAAGCCGAATAGTCAATGAGCTCCGAACTGCCTGGCGTTCCGAATGGTGTGGTCGACGAAGCGGATTGAAGCTGGTGCGCTCTACTCATGTCCACGGAGAGAAGCTCTCTGGCTCGCATCTTTTCCTCTCCCTTAGGTCTTTACGGCTCCTACGTCGTACTTTCCTTCATCAACGGGATCTGAGTCCTGTCCATCGATGAAACTATCGAAGAAGTGTAAAACAGTGGCTTTCTATCCTCCTCTCTGGATCACACGGTGCAACAAATGGGTCCGGACACCTTGCTCCAGGTGCATCCGCAAGGTATACGCCATGTCCTTTCCGACAGGCGGGTACATGATTGGCCCATACCACAAGCAAAGGCCATCGTTGTTGCGACAACGAACAAGCGGCAGGTGGTGATCTCGTTAAGTTCTGAAGAGCTGATGTATTTTGAGCTGGATCTGGACGGACAGTTGAATGAGTATTAGGATAGCAAGCATAGTGCTTGCGCTGAGTATCGGGGAGGTCCCCGAGGACAAGCAAACACGCCGTATTTGGTGCGTAACCTATATTTTTCACGTTCTTTTCGCGAAGTTAAGTTTTGTACAGGCTGTCAGGTGTGTGGATCAGACTGTTCACGTCATATCTTTGGATTCGGAGAACACGCTTGAAACCGTCAGTTTGCAAGCTTTCATTCCCCCTCCTTCCGTCATTTGCGTGCCCGATATGCTGGATGCCAGCATTAACAAGGCTCAGCCCACCATGTTCAATACTGGCCTGCAAAACAGTGCTTTGCTGCGCATGGTTCTTGATCCTATTACTGGTCAGCTAACGGATATTCGGACTTGATACGCTGTTCGTTTCTTTCTCGCTCGTGCTAGTAGGCTCAACAAAGCATATTTCCTAGGTTCGTGGGTACTAGGCCGATCAAGCTAATTCGTGTCCAGCTACCACAGAAAGTATCTATCATGGCACTTTCATCACGGTCATGGTTGAATTATACACATCAGCACCTGATGCACTTCATGCCTCTCATCTACCTCGTTACACTACGGAATACGTCAACCATGGTTTCTTTAGACCGAAGTCGATGATGTCCCGCTTGGGCTCATATCATTCCAAGGACGTCTTGTTGTCAGAGTGGGGAAGGCATAAGGGATATACGGCACTGGGCAGAAGAAGCTGATTCCAGGTCTCGGACGTTGCTCTCATCGATCCTTGTAGACCTTCTCATCGGCAACGTCACATTTGCCACTCAAAGTTCACGAATCATAGTCGGGGATATGTAGGAATCGATATCATTCGTCATTTACCAGCCGTCGGAAAACCGACTCCACGTCTTCGCAGACGATACTCAACAACTATGGGTAACAGCAGCAACGATGGTAGAAACATAGTGGCTGCTGGTGACCGATTTGACAACAGCTTCGTTAACTACTTGGACACGAAGGTGTCTCTTGTGGTTGGGGGACGTGAAGTGCTTTTGTAAATAGGTCTACGTGGGACAATTGGCATCCTTGTGCCGCTCGTTTCAAAGGAGGACATAGACTTGCTTTTGACACTGAAGCAACGCATGCAGACGGAGCAGCGAAGCTTGATTGGTAGAGAGCATCTCAGTTGGACAGGATATTACATGCCGGTGAAGGCATTAGTCGGCGGGGATTTCTGTGAGACATTCCCGAGATTGCCAGGATCGAAACAGAGCTCGATCGCAGGAGAGTTGGATCGTACGGTGGGTAAGGTGTTAAAGAATTGCGGGTGACGGCAAGCAGGTTCCAACCACTTAGCTTGTCGTATGGCTCTTATTCTTGCTCTTATTTTGGCCAAAACTCTGTACTGACAGGTTATTCAAAGCTATGAGACGTGACGCCGTACGCATAAATTCCCATAAGGAGGACCACCAGTCCGAGGTATGTATTATTCTGAGACATCCAAGCCTCAAGGTGAAGAGTTACAAGACAAGAGGTTGCACCAATAGCGCAGAAGGACCACAATAAATGCAAGGTTACCACCTGTGTATATGACGGCCGCAAATTCTCCCTATTAGCGAGTCCTGATTTAGTTCGGGCCACGGAGATTCTCAATCAGCATGCATACACGTTAATCCGTTCAAGACACGACGAGAAGGATTCACGGATGTCGGTGCTGGAACCATGTCGGGCCGTGTGTTGGTCCAGGATAACTATCGGGCGATCCCCGGGGTATAGCCAGCACTTAGACTACTCTCTTCTCGCAGCGCGTTTCTGCATGGACGGTTTCGCAGTTGAGATCACAATACGGCAAAGCGCAGCGACGGCACTTGTAGTGTCCCCAGTACCCGCAGACAGAGCACATCATACGTGGTGGATACGGAGATGGTGGAGCTCCAGCTGTGAGATATGTCGGTACGCTGGGGGGCAGAGTGGCGATATTCTGCGAACGGCGGTGGTGTCAGAGCGCGAGTGGAGGAACTAACGGGATTCTCACTGCTTCTTCGAGGAGTGTTGCGAGGTTCTTGCGATATAGAAGAGCCGTACGTACGTTCATAGTTGACTTCTTCTTTCTGCTCGCAGGAGAGGTACCAGGTATGTTCAGAGTACGCTTGTCCGAGATGGTATGGCGGGCGCGACTCTTGCCGTATTTCCCTCCGCCTTCCTCTCCCTCTTCGCCGAGGGCAAGCAGGGTTGGCTCTGCATAGTTGGATCTCTAGGATTATGATTAGATACGTATGAGAAAGAAGGGGATGTTGTTTACCTCGAGCTCGTCAAGATGGCGCTTGGTTCGTTTAGCAACGACCTCCGGGGCGACACCGGCTACAGCTGCGTTAACCTGGCGCGCATCTATAGAATAATTAGAGATAGTTGAAAGTCGATACAAGGAGTCATACGCTGCTCTCTAGCCCTTTTAGGAGGCATGCAGAGGAATGTAGGAAGCGATAATGGTGGCTGTCGGCCGAGTGGCCCAGGCAGAGCACGCAATCGGTGCCTCGCATTGAACACATTTTCGAATAGTAATATGGGCAACCAACCCCAACCTGCTTACGGCCGCTCCCTGTTCTATTTCATTACCCCAGTCCCACCATTGCCTTAACATATCTCTATCTCTCCTGAATTTCTGCTCTTAGCTTCTATCCATAGCCCAAGATGCCTGCGGTCATCGACCCAAAGGTTGCGGCTCAGCTGCACGACCTCCCCACCCCGGAGCCCGAGTCACCCCACAGGCCTAGGAAGCCCTACCGCTTCTCGACGCTATGTGCGACTGTGGAGAACCCAGACATGAAGGACCAATACGGGAGCAGCTCTATTCCTATATACCAGACTGCTACCTTCAAGGGCGTTGGCGGGGAGTATGACTACTCCAGGAGCGGCAACCCCACTAGAACCCATCTAGGCATGTACCTCCTCGTACTGAACACCGCTGATGGAGGCTAACCACACGATATCATGTTCAGAACACCATATTGCCAAAATCTCGTCTGCGTCGCATGCGTTCGTCGTTTCATCCGGCATGGCCGCGCTCGATATCATCCTGCGCCTGCTCAAGCCAGGAGACGAGATTATCGCGGGGGACGACCTCTACGGGGGTACGAACCGTCTCCTCACGTATATCCGCACGCATGTCGGCGTTACCGTACACCATGTTGATACCACTGACCCCACATCCCTCTACCCCTTCATCCACCCGACCAAGACCGCCATGGTGCTCTTGGAGTCACCTACCAACCCCTTACTGAAGATCGCTGATCTTGCTACGATTAGTAAGGATGTGAAGGAGCGTGCCCCGAATGCCGTTGTCGTTGTCGACAACACAATGATGAGCCCATATCTGCAGCGGCCTTTGGAGCACGGTGCAGATATCGTGTATGATAGCGCGACGAAGTATTTGAGCGGGCATCATGATCTCATGGCTGGTGCCGTTACATGCAACCGGGATGATTTGGCTAAGGTACGGCCGTTCACACACCTATTTGTCCCGCTGTGATGCTCACTGTCGTATGCATATGTAGCAAATAGCGTTCACAATCAACTCCGTGGGCAATGCTCTTACTCCCATTGACAGCTTCCTCCTTCTACGCGGCATCAAGACGCTAGCAGTGCGCATGGATAGGCAGCAGGCTACCGCTACTCTCGTAGCCCAATATCTCCATGACATGGGATTCCATGTCAACTATCCAGGCTTGGACAGCCACCCGGGGCGCGAAATCCACAATCGCATCGCGAATGGGAACGGCGCCGTGCTCAGCTTCGAGACCGGTAGCAAGACCATGAGCGAGAAAATCGTAGGCAGCACCCGCCTGTGGGGTATTAGCGTCAGCTTTGGCGCCGTCAATAGCTTAATCAGCATGCCTTGTGTCATGTCGTATGTGGATTCATTTCTCGTTGCTCCTTATTGTGCCTTGAATTAGGTCGTAGCCATGCTTCAATCGACGCCGCCACCCGCGCGGAGCGAGGCCTTCCGGAAGACCTCATTCGTCTCTGCGTCGGTATCGAAGACCCCACTGACCTCCTGGACGATTTGGAGCGCGCTCTCATTGAGGCAGGCGCTATTGAACTCAACGTTGTGCAGAATACGTACGTGCGCTCGCAGCTGCTTGGCGACAGCGATGCTATCACCCAGGCAGTTCAGAAAATAAACCTGGGACAGTCATCTACTGCTCATGAAGAACGGGAGTGGTTCGTCAGTGCTCCAGGAAAGATTATTTTGTTCGGCGAGCATGCTGTTGTGCATGGTGTGGTCAGTGTGATTTCCAGTCTTCATGGAGCACCCGTCATATTGACATAAATACTCTGCAGACTGCCATTGCCGCTTCTGTAGACCTGCGCTGCTACGGCCTTACGTCTCCTAGAGATGATGGGAAGGTCTCGGTGCACTTTCATGACATTGATGGCTTCTACCGCGAGTGGGATGTGGATGCGCTGCCCTGGCATGCTGTAACTCCAGTAGCAGTGGGAGAGGAGCATCCAGAGGCCCTCGATCCAATGCTTCTAGAGGCGCTGTATGTTGGCCCATTGGCCGAGTATGGGGAGGATAAGAAACACGCGAAGGCTGCAGCCCTGGCATTCTTGTATGAGTACATGATTTTGACTAGGGGTTCTACAAGGTGGGGCACTCTTGTTGACTCTTCCTCGTGCAATATTTAATAGTTTGACAGACCGTCGTTCAACTTCACCGCCCGCTCCACCCTCCCCGTCGGCGCTGGCTTGGGCTCCTCCGCCTCGTTCTCAGCATGTGTAGCTACTACCCTCCTCCTGCTGCATAAGCGAATCACCCTCCCACCCCCACCAGCTCCTACATCACTCGAAACTGGCCATATCCATATATCCCACCAGGGCCGACGTGCCATCCCCCCGTTGGTCGCCGAAGAGGTCAATCGATGGGCATTTGTCGCTGAAAAAATTCTGCACGGTAACCCTAGCGGTGTGGATAACAGTGTTGCAGTGTACGGTGGTGCACTGGCGTACACACGCGCCGGGTTCTCTAGGAAGAGCGGGATGGAGCCTATTCAGGGGTAAGGTTCAATTCCTATAACTCGTAGTCACAGTGGTAACGGATTATACCTGCCAAAGCTTCAAATCCCTTAAGTTCCTGTTAACCAACTCCAAGGTGCCACGGGATACGAAGAAGCTAGTCGCTGGTGTCGGCGAGAAGAAGAATAACGTAGGTTTAATATGCAAACTTTGTGATCGACTTGGATCACTGAGCTATGTACAGGAACCTGAGCTTGTCAACGGCATTCTTGAAGCCATCCAGAGTATCACTGATGAAGCTCGGAGGGCTTTGGCAGATCCTGAGCTGCCTCGGGATTCTCTGCTATCTGCCTTATCGGTAAGTAACAGTTCCGTTCTCTGTTCATTTTGGCTCAAGCTCAGGTTCCTTCGTCTTAGGCACTTATTAATGAAAATCATTCCCACCTTGTGACGCTTGGTGTTTCACACCCGTCGTTGGAGACTATTCGCACGACAACTGCTAGTCCGTATGGGCTGAGCACTAAGCTTACGGGCGCTGGTGGAGGTGGATGTGCAGTCACCTTGATCCCTGATGGTAAGGAACTTCTCGGCCTGCTTACCGTGCTAATTCTTTGACTAACGTTGTACACAGATTTCAAAGAGGAAGTGCTGCAGGAGCTTGTTAACGATTTGGTTCGCGAGAGCTTCCAGCCGTATCTTACATCTGTCGGCGGCAGTGGATTGGGTGTTTTGTCCCCATATACACCCCATCGTAACTCCGTGCCTACTGCCCCTCAGCCGAGCGCAGATTTAGGACAGGTGACTCCTCCGGAAACGCCCAATCCCCATCACCAGGCGCAAGTCAAGCTCTCAGATGATCCCTCGTTGCGTCCTTCGTTCGAGACAGCCTCAACATCGCAGCTGGCGGATTGGGCAGCCAACCTTGGACGCTGGTTGTATGTCTAAAAATACCTTGCATGCTCCACCTCCTGCTGGGATTTCCTGTCACGTATCTAATAGTTAGACACTCAAAAGCCTGTGAAAGTTGTATTCGTACCAGAATTCTTGATCAATGGTATTAATTTTTGTGTTGGAATTCTTCCTTCGTATGACACTGCCGGATTACCCACTGGCCATTCCTGGGTCTGCGTCCCGGGAGATGGTTGGCTTCCTCGATCTTCCTTTTCTCCCGCAGTTTAACGTGATGTGCAATAGCGACCAAGTATGCGCTAATCGCTAGTCGGCTGTGCCCTTCATCGTACCCCGGGACTCCACTGACAGTGACTGGCAGCTCGGATATCACTCTGCGACTTCATGCATCTATGTATTACGGCTTACTCGAGTATAAGATTGCCTGATAACTATCGAATAAATCCACTAGACGTGCAGTTGCGTACACTGGCCGAGACGCAATTCTATCCCTCTATCATGATTCAAAAATAAACTTGTGTAGGGAATTTAAGGGAATAGTACCTATTTAAATCAAGCACTTATTCGAATGGAAAATTCGAGGAAGATGAAAATTGGTTTAAAAGTGAAATTACTAAAATATCAAAAGAGTATATTCCTGGGCGTATGTTTCTGGCATTAACTGATTTCCGTCGGTCTAGTCATCTTCCGAATCAGAGTCGATATCAACATGCATCTCGCGTGGTTTAAGTGTCACAACACGAGTTCTCTTCACCTCGAGATGCTTTGGTCCAAAGTATCGCTGTGTCTCGAAGCTCCAGCTGAAGAGTTAAGCATAAATTAGGGACTTCTTATGAAAGGCAAGAGAGCTCAGGAACTTACATGAGGTTACCTACCATCCACTGACCCATTGCTGTTACGAATCGGAATACATCTGAATTGCGAGAGAATCCTCTCGAAGATAACTTGGCTTTTGCCGAGAGATACTGATCCATAAGGCACTTGCAATGCATTCCGATGTAATCTGATGCATCCTGAAGACCGAAACGTTTCTCTTTCATGAGTACTGTCATAATATTGTTGCCAGTATGTCCCTTTGCTTGCTCCATGTCATAAGAATAAACGTCCTAAAGAGATATAGTCAATAAATTTGAAGGCAGAGTGGTTAAGTCGAAAGAAAAATACATTTGCCCAGCAGACAAAGTCGCATGCAGCCCAATAAGCATCCAGGAACACGGGATCTTCGTATGCGTCGTTTGGTAGATCGATTCCCAATATGTACTCAATGAGTGCATAACACAAGAGAACTGCACTGTTATTGCGTCGAAGAGGAACGAATGACGTAACATCCAGAACTATCCCTTGTTCTCGCAGCTCGGCTTCTCTTGCGACACAACTTGTGTAATTTTCGCAAAGTTTGTAGAACCGATGAGCATTATTAGGACCTGCAAGGCGAAGGAATCGCGCTCTGAAACTTAAATATTGGTCAGGAATAAAAATTACTATGGTCATAAAAGGCACGACGTACTCCTTGGTTATCTTCGCAAGAACTGAGCCATCGTCCCAATTGGGATCTTGCATTGCTTGGACAAAGGTCACGCCAGTAGAATGGGCATCTTTCCCGCTCTGGTCATCGCTAACTTCATCAACAACAAAAAGAAGATTCACCTTGAAAATGATACAAACAAATCAGCAAATGCATAAGTATTGAATGTAAATAATATCTTTAACTTACGAAGTCACAGCAAGTTCTAAATTGCTCGTAACCAGCATACGAATAAACATGCGAGCAAAGCAGTTCGTTAGCCCCCTGAATGAAGAATGCCCGTTTTCTGTCGGTAAAGACATTGTAGCTGTTAATCCAAGCCCGAGACTCTGCTGCTGCTTGTCGGTAGTGCGGGTTGGTCGAATCTTCCAAAGGACAAGCCTCCAGCAGATCAGGAAGCATAAAGCGGCGAGAAGCGTCAATAGTCATATTGAAATGAGGATGGATATGAGAGACTAGGAATAGTCAAGAAAAAATAGGAAGATGGGATGTGGCAACTGAATTTGAGAGACCATGAATGCTGCTCCTTTTATATGACGACAGCCTAGAGGAAGATACTCTCACCACCTTTTCTGTGCATCGCAATTATCAATAATTTTCTGAGAGGCCCGATCTTATCTCCCAGCATGAGATGTAAGATCCACAAAGAAAAAGCCCAGATGTCGCTTTTCCCGCGGAAAGCACATGGTAAGCTTCGTTTAACCCGTTTATAGTGTTACTGAAATGAAGAGTCAGTGACACTGTTAGCAAATGGGGTCGAGTATATGGACAGAGCGGCGGACAGTGGTCTGCGCGAGAGTGAACGAACGTAAAATGAAGGAGAATCGAGATGAAGTTCGTTTTTAGAACATGTCCGACCTGCTGTCGGACTCCGGTGAGTGTTTCCGTTTTATTTGCTACTATTTAACGCTACCTGTTTCGGACAATCTATTTCCTAAAACGTCTATAAAGCTCCAAGTTTAGGCTTCAGAGGTGATATCATCCAAAAAAGCGAAATTGTTCAGATGGGAGAGTTCCGCACATCATGTCATTCAATCTGCGGCGGCTTCTGGACGATGATAATAATAAAATGTTTTCAAATCTTTTTATCACGCAAGTCTAGTTACTTTCCGAATCTTCCGGCGAGAACCTTGTGCTATTTCCATTACTGGCTCTAGTGCAGTAACCCGGTCCGACGTAACGTAAGCGCAAGTATTTGGGTTGGGCAGGATTTAGTTGCCTAGCCGTGATATCCCGTTTGAATAAGCCGTTAGAGCAGAGTTTCCATGGTGTTTTCGAATGGAGAAAATCCCGTCACAAATGATCCAATGTCAGTAAAATTCCACAGCTACCTGAATTGGAGCGGCTTCGTTGATATTTGCCATGAGCGCAAGATGTTTATGAGATAGATATCCAATTGCATGCTCGTGTTCTGGGTAGATACTTCCATCATAAAGATTGAAAAATGCGGTTGTCTCGCACATTCCTTTTTCAGTGTGTTAAATCCCCGGTAAATATAAAAAAATACGCCACAGAGGAAAACAAATCCATGGACTCATACGGGAGTCAGCTTTTGCAGAGATTCCGTCGGAGTAGAGGTATTTTAGTGGCAACGGAAGGGAGAACCACATGTCCTCGTAATTTAAGCTACCATTTAGTAATACACGGATAGACAGCCAAAGAACTTACAGGATGCAATTGCACGAATCTCCCTTGCATACAGTATAATAATGACTCAGAATTATGGACTTACCATCTGTAAAGATGCATAGGATACAATAAGAAAATGTATACATTCTGTTTTGAGAGTGCCAGTGTATGCATGGAAAGACCGTCGAGCCAATACTTTCGACGATCATGAAATGCACAATATAGGCAGGTCCTGAATGGGGCAAATATGTAGTAGATATTCTGAAGAATATCGGATCAGCTTATATAAAGTGCAGCAACACATGATTATTCAGAATGAGCGGCGAATATAGCCACGCAAAAATAAATAAATTCCGAGCCATTTTCTGGGCAACGAAATCCAAGCGTTCAAATAAACCAAGATGGCATTAATATGCAAAGGGATTGGTAGATAGAAATCAGGAGAAGGTTATACTGAGCGCAGCAAAAAGCTAAAGAACTCCTCAGATCTTATTTAGTGCCTAGGAGATTGAGAAATGAGTCTAGCTGGTGCAATGAAATATTCCGCGGAGTGACAGCAAGAAGATTTTGAGTTAGAGAAGATCTACCTGTTAAGTTAAGTGTAGAGTGTAGAGGTACTGCAGTGTTTGCGAATTCAAAAAGTATTGAGCTGAGAAGTGCGGCGTTCAGGCATTCAAGGTGAATGCCGATGTTCGAGACGCCTTAAGGCGTAATTATTTACGTTACTTGCATACAGGAATTAAGTTCAATGTCGGAAGCGACCGATAACGAGAAAAGGGACAGGCTCACATGGACAAAGCTTAAAAATTAACAGATCTGGTCGCCTTGTATTATTGATCATACAGTCCATGGGAGATGGGACTCGGGAGAGGTTTCGGATAATGCACGGGAAGAAGTTGAACAAGTTGCCCGGATCGACCAAACTATATTTCTTCGTCCCTAAATCATAATTACATGGTTTAGTTACCGGTGATACGAAGGTTTAAATACGCTTTGCTCTTAAGCTTACGATCAATCTGGAATTAAGAATTGTCTCGTCAGGTGAGATGGTTCGACCGTACACAGCACAATACGAACAAAGTAAGGTTGGTTTGGAAAGGACCACCAGACTATTCAATGAACATAATTTTCAGAATATGCATTGATTTCACACTGATATTTAAGAGGAATTACTTACCTACGTGTCGCGGGGCCGTAACAGCATCCCCGACACGGACGATTACGATCCATGGATGCCTCGGCAGTTACGAGCTGTACATAGCGAACAGGGCATAAGCAACTCCGAGGAATATTTAAGCTGACTTTTAAGAGCGACAGATAGATATACTTATTCGAAGTCAGAGTGAGGAAGAAAATTACAGCTGGGAATAAATAATACAGTAGAGCAGGATCAGAATAGTAGCAGAGTACGTAGAATGCAACCTGGATTCGGCCGACAAAGCTCAGAAGCATATCCGATAGCTTGCATAGCGCCCGCTTGTTTCACTTGGCCGCGTAATCTTCACTACCTGCCCTCGTCGCAGACCGTAATATCTTGCTACGGGATCCGCAAGTTGTATACGAGGCAGCTGTGTCTCTTTCAGACGACTAACACACGCATTCATTAGACAGGGTGAACGGATATATCGACAAAACACTCACTATTTTTCAAGTAAAATCTTTTTCTCCTCTGGTGTCAAAACGTCGTGGCGAGGAACTAATGTGTGATGAACAATGTTTACAAGAAGATCAGCCTCCGAAAACTCCTCCAAACGGTATTGGGCAGCCATAGCCACGATAACCTCCTCACATATAAGCATTTCATACCAGGAAGTGGGTTAGAAGTCCTCATACCTTGCGAGCTGAAGGCGTCATGTTGCCAGGAAAGACGATGATCCCCCGTTGTATAGATTTTTCCTCCAAAATACTCAGGAGCCTGGTGGAATGCGTTAAACAAGGTGCAGAGGGCATACAGTATGTCAGGAACTTACTTCCTCATCGTCTTAACACCAACGCTCTTCTCCTCCGAGAAAAACACGAAGATTTGGTCGGTCGGGTTCGCGCGCGAAGTGGTGTAGAAATTGAGTTGATTTCGACTGCAATACCAACACGACAAGTTATGGGAAGGCTCGAACAGTATGAAAAGGTGACTTACTCTACCACGTTACTTTGGTTTGCATACAGCTCTTTAAAACGTTGAAGATCCATGTGGATTTCTTCGTCAGAGACTAGGAAGCCCTATGAATACGAATGAGAAGCGGTAAAGGAAAGGGTGCCAACATAGCTGACTCTGTCTTTGACGAGCTCATGTATCGTTCTGTTAACTTTCCATAGCTTTGCGGTCTCATCGACGTCGGCCATGGCGTGCACGGATGAGGGTATAGTAGAAAAGATTTGGAACTCAGATCACTTTACTATTTCCAG
>JASFDH010001613.1:0-13982 GCA_036937195.1 Nidularia pulvinata
TTCCACCTGGGTACTCAAGCACAACCAGTGGACCTTTCTCCCCTCTTATGATGCATCCCCACACCATAACCTGAACAAAGGACTGCTTGAAGGTTGGAACCAAGCATTCCTCAAGCAGCTCCTCATTGGCATGCCATGTAATGTAAATGCAGCCTTGTTTGTCACCAAGGTAAACATAGCACTCATCCGAGAATATTACCCTCCCCCAATCCTCACGTCTCATGCCCTTATTCCTCTTTGCCCATGCTAAATGTGCTTGCTTATGCTTCTTAGTGAGGTATGGTACCTTTCTTGCAACTTGCTGGTGGTACCCTTCATCATCTAAGATGTGCCAAACAGTGGTAGTTGAGATATCTGCTGTGATTTGGTTTCGGATCTGGCCAAGAGCCATCTGTCAGTTTTTCCTTGCAGTTCACACTATTTCACATCTGTTGTGATCAGTTACTTTGGTTGGAGAACCAGAGCCCTTTTTTCTCACAGTGGAACCATTTCTTCAAAGTGCTTGACAATGCGTTGTGCCATATGAGGTGGCACATTTTCCTTGTGGCCTGCTTCTGCTGCATTTCCTGTGGCCTGTGCATATCCTACAATTCTGTTCTTGGTTGGAGTATCGATGTGAGAGTAAGATGACATATCAACAAGAATTTTGATAGATTTACATGTTAGGTTGGTTCAAAAATTCAACCACCACTTTATGCGATGAGTTCATGTGTATGTGTATATTACATAAGTGACACTTTTTATGGTAAACATGAGTATGGTGCATGATAGATCATCCTAATGAGTTCCAGATGTACTATCATGTACAATGAGATTCAAACAGTCAGGAGGATTCAAATTCCAGATTCAGTAAAATCACTGCCAATTCTTCAAATATTTTATTTTTACATTCTGAAGCCAATATATCACACATTAATGAATATCAAAAAATTAGAAGAAAAAGTAGGTGGGATTATGGTCCAATTACATCATCTTTACCAAGGACTCAACAAATTTAGTTTGAATCTAGAAAGTGATCCTCCTTTTCAAAATAAGATTTTAAATATCAGTATAATAGATGTCTAGCTATCTACCTATAAAATCTTGAGGCTAGAGAATATATATTCATGGCAGACCACCTGAAATACAATTTGTTTTGAATCATGATATTATTATTTGATTAGTACTATTAGACCCACCCAAAAATGGTTAGTAGTGATGATGAGCTGTTGGAACAGCTCTGGTTGGTGGCAAAGTCTTGGTGAAGACACTGCTCTCCAGTGCTCCCAGCTGGTGACTTTTGTGACTACATTGTAAACATTATTATTTCACTTTAATAGTGCATTAGTACTATGTTTGAAGTTTTGGTTACAAGACTGGTAATAGATAGTAGCTGAACCAGGCTAAGGCTGGAAAAGACCAGACCTGTGGCCTCAGTCCTTTGAATTTGAAACAGAGACTTATTTATGAACAAAACAGTAAAAAAACTGATCTAATTGGTAGACTTTTCTGAATATAGCAATAACTCAGTCAATTATTGCCTGATTTATACATTCTTGAGTCTTTGACAAGGTATTATGCACCTCTAAAATAATTTACAATGAGAAAATATCAGTCTATCACAGTTTGAATCAGTCTTTTTGTGTTTCAATTTGGACTGGTCTAATACTGCCAAAAAAAATGATATAGACCAATCTTCATCAGTTTCATGCAGTTCATTGTGGTCCTAGGACCAGAAGAGACTAGTCTTGGACTTGGTCTTTGGTTTTAGATGCCAAAAACTGGATCAGACCAGACTTCCAAACACTAGTACAGTCACAGATAATCAAACAAGTTTGGTGTCTTGGCAGCAGCTTGATACAGCTTTACCAAACTTCAGGATCATATTTAGCTTGTCAAAACATGTCAAAAATTACATCCCCAAAGTTTTTCCCATGAATTTTTGAGGTTGGCTAATATTTTGGGCAAGTTTTTCAGACATTATAGGGTCTTGAAGGGACCAGAAATGGCTGAGTGATAGACTACATATATTGTGAAACAAATATACAAAATAGAATATCAATGGAAAAGTCACATAAATGTAAACTAAAAGAAAAACAAATCCTATCCTATACATTAAAACAGAAGGGCCTTTTGACCCTGAAGACTAAGAAGATTGTTAATTATGAAATCCAGGAATGGGTGGCAGAGGCAAAGCTGACACCCTAGGATTCAGACAGGGGTTTTGTCAGACACACAAACAATACACTCTATAGTGCAGTGTTGAGGTCATCAAATCACTCAGGGAGAGGAGAGGATAGGAGAGTAAGAGTGAGCACTGTATTGCTAGTAGAGATATGACCAGCTCAAGACTGTGGTTCTGAGTACAAACAATGTAACTAAATACTACCCAACTCATGTACTATGCATGTACTACTCATGGCTCATGCATGTAAGTAACAACTGATCATAAAAAGAATGTAGCCTTGTGTTGTCCTCATGGGCACAGTTGCCTCATGGTATCCATGCAGTGTCCACATGCTGTCCCCAAGATTAGATATTCCTGTGATAAATCCAAAATATAAGATAAGATAATGATGAATGCCAAAAGAAAAGGCAAATTTATGACAGGTTTGGGGGCAGCAGCCCCCAACAAGCTGTCAACCTGGCATGTATGAAGTGCAGTGCATTGTAAAACACTTGCAAACTGTGATATGATATTCCAACAACTATGTATTTGTGTTCAGTAGAGCAACATAAACATATATGTCAAATTTCATGGCAAGAGGAGTTCAATGGAAGGAGGAATATGAGTAATTCAAACATCTAATTTCAATCACTAGGATTGAGATAGTAATAGGTATAACCTAATACATTTGATAATATCTTGATGACAGTTATTTTGTAGTGTTGATGAGAGCTGGGTATTTATTATTGAAGATTATATTATGATTAATTATTCCAATGGTTATGACCAAATATACAGCATATGAGCAAAATATATTGATGTTGTACAGGATTGCAACTGCAGGCAAGTTTTAGGGTGGTTAGGAGCACATGACCATTACATAGCCAAAAGTGTGGAAGGGGGGAAGGAGAGGATTGACATTATGCAATATCAGAAGACATAAATGCAAGTAGTAACAAAAAGATCTACACTTCATGTAATTGCTTACACCTGTCCCTTTCCAAGACATGCTTGCCACACATGCCAAAACTCCAAAACTTTACATACTAACCATGATAAAATACAAAGCAGTGGCTTCTGTGATATGAGATAGCATCTAAATGATCATGTAGGCAGTTTACTTTAGCAAACTATAGCAATCAATTGGATGCACTTGTGCACACTATTGATCCCTAAAACAGAAGGAAGTTGTGAGCTCCAATAGCAGGCAGTTGAAAGGCAAAAATTCTTGCAGTAGTCACTAGCAGTTCATAGATTTGGCCAACAATCTTGAGCAAGTCAGAGGGAAGGATTGGGGAAGGATAAGGGAAGAATGACTTGGATGAATCACACTATATCACACCATCCAAATAATTTGTCAGACTATGGGCTCTCCAAATACTGGGTCTGGGCTACTAACTCTGAACTGTAATGTAGCTTGACTACAGCAATTAGTGCTGAATACGAGTTTATACACTGTACACCATTTGCTTTTGTTAAGTTCACTGTTAATACTAAGATAACTAATCCCAGTAGTCTACATTCAAGTTACTCACAGAAAACCAGTACACACCTATTTTCCGAAATAGCAATTATACAGTATTTACCATAAAATTATACTTCAGCATCAGATATAGAGCTGAATGATAGTACAAACACTTGGATCATTTGCTGAAATACCTTGTCTCATAATAGCTTATAGTGCTTATATTGCGACCATGATTTCATTATAATCATGAAAAATTTGATGTAAGGAGGTTGTAATTGTCCGTAATATTATAGACGATTATGAGTGAGATATGTTTAACATAATCAATTTCGGAAGTGCCATAATATCGTTATATAGGCTCGATATAAAATTTTTAATTATAATCTCCTAAATCAGTTAAACCCTGATATGATCCACGACCCTTTTTAGTGATGCCCTCAACTTCGAATCTCGACTCACCTGTCTTGGATGTTGACGTTGTTTTGAAGCCTCCTATCCTACTGTAAATGCACTTCCAGTAACCCTATGTAAGCATGTATCAGTCCACTAAAAATATCCACTCAGAGCCACGTCAATTAGGGTGTCTGACTTTCGCCTCGTGTTCGATAAGGCCTGTGGGTCGGGATGAAGAACCTGACTACAAGGCAATCAGCTTAACCAAAGGGTTATTAGCCGGTAACATCTATCTTGTTCTGTAACTGAGCACATGTTTAGTCAGAGGGGGAAGCTTCTAGCATTCAAGAAGTGATTCAATAATGCTTCTCCTCCGCCTCGAGGTTCATGCTTCAAGGACACCTTAAATTCCCCCAACTCCAGCCTCTCTTCAGCCGATTGGTCCCCTCAGTTGCAATGCAAAAACCAATGGGGACACCATATTATGAACTCCGAGTCCTGGAGCCTTCGTTGTTCGTACACAATTTGCCTGGAAGCATGAAGGAAGCTCATCTGGAAGAAGCATTTAAGGAATTCGGATCTATTCGAGTCACTATGCTTGGAAATTATGCCGAAGACAGTTGGCCAGACAAAAGAAATCCTCTGGCACGGGTCGACTTTTCTTCCATAGTTTGTGGTATGTTATGCTCGTGCAGTGAAACATAAATGTTAATCCCACTCTTCCAACGGCAGCTGAGAAAGCACTGGCTCTTCTGCACCTTAAGCCCATTTCTAAAGACGGCTGTTCAAGACCTTGGTTACTGTCCCCTAAAACAGACGTAATAGCACCATCTCCATATGCAGGTTCCCCCCGTCTTGTCAAAAACCTGCCACCTGGATACAATGACTCGCAGCTTTACGATTTGTTGCGACCCCTGGGATCACTTCTGTCTGTTCATGTCGATGACAGTTTGGGCGGAGTTGTCATATTCCAATCGGAAAAGGAGGCTGGTATTGCTGAAAGTGGTATGCAGGGTCATTTCACGGATAAACTTGGACATAATCCTGGTCGCATACGATCCTTGCATCCTTAAATGCACTGTAAGTTCTATTGTCACATATGTCCTCTGTCGAGTGCTAACTTTTGCCAGAATCTATGTTCAGAAGTCAACATAGAATTATTTAGATCCATTTTTGAAGAGGTTAGTATTCTTTGCTCAGTGCTTCCGACGTATTTTCGACACTCATTTCATATACGGAAGTTTGGAAAGATCCTTATGTATGTTTCAAGATCAATCAGACGGTATGTACGAGTAAGCTGTTTCTTTTAGAGTGGAACATCGGCCGGATTTAGAAACGGGGAGTATTCATGGTGTTGTGACTTATCAATGTGCAGAAGAAGGTGTGCTTGATACATACACTATAGCAAATTCTTAATAATTGGTTGCACTAGCGTGGATCGCGTTTAAATCAATGAATCAACAAGTAATAGGTGCCCAACGCATCACCGTACAATTTCAAGAGCGGAGCTCTTTTGAGACGGCGACCCCAGATCCTGTTGACGTCCAATGCAGTAATCCAGACGGGCCTTCCAGTAAACCCACAGCGATTCCTCCAAAAGATGATTCTATGGCTGAACAATCAAAGGTTTTACGAAATGTCGCTATCCAAGCCTGTGTAGATAGTACAACGGTGCGTTTGAAGTGGAATTCCAAGCAAATCATACTTCTAATTTCAAATATTATTTCTAGGATACCGCTTCCAAAGATTTAATTCGAATGAAAGCCCTGGAAGGCGAAATTCTCGAAATAAAGAGGTCGCGGGAAGCAGATCAGCTCGCTCTCTTGAATGCTGACAGAGAATTTGAAGCCCTGAAGAATACGTGCAGTCAATTAAAGATGGAGAAAGACGAGACAGATACAATTTTGGAGAAGGAAAGGGCGAAGTGCATAGCACTTCAAGACGAATGCAAAGCTTGGGAGCGCAAATGGACAATGTCAGATTCTCGACGCAAGTTCCTAGAATTGGAAATGGATCGTCCAATTTGGGAGGAAGCTCGTAGGAAATGCGAATTAGAAGAATCTGCACGCAAGATACGCGACATGATAGAGCTCGAAAGGAAGAGAAAGGAGGTGGAGCAAAAGAAGAAGGAGGCAGAGGAGGCAGAGAGAAAGGCACTCGAGGAACAGGAAAAAGCTCGAATATTTGAGGAAAGAGAAGTGGCCCAAAGGAGAATAAAGGCATGGAAGGCAGCTATGAAGGCGGAAATCGATCGATGCTGCATGCGAGACTTGAGCTGGCATACACACGGGCAGTGGAATGACAAACGTGCCTTAGTGCGATTCAGAGCTGTGCTAGATGAATTCGAAACCACTACGTTTTCCGAAGCGCACCCTCTTACGATCAAGAGCATTCCTTGGCCATTGCTTGATAATCCTTTCAGTGTCGATTTAGAAGACATTCACTGGGAGAGGGTCGAGGAGTTTTTCAAATTTGCGAAGACGGAAATTGGTCAGGAGGATAAATACAGCACATTCTTAGGGCGGATTCAGCGAGCATTCCATCCCGACAAGTGGAGTGCGAGGAAGCTCTTGAGTACAGTTATGAACGACGATGTACGCTCTTCTGTGGAGAGAGCAGGAATCGTAGTTTCGCAAGCAGTCACATCCTTAAGAAAGAGATAGCAGCCGCAGCAGTATTCCACAACGTTAACTACCATATTGATAGATTTGCCTACATTTCTTGCATTATGATTATGCATGACGTATACATATGCGAGAGTCAGCACGCTCACTTCCCAACACCCGAAACCCTCTGATATATCTTTCTTAGCCGTGCTCTCCAGCCTTTTCTCTGTCCTATTTCATGCTCAGGACGTGTTAATTCCTGCTCTGGTAACGCATAATCATCATGTATCTTCAATCCTTGTCTCCTCCTCTCGTTCTTCTCTGTATTACTAACCCTCCGATAATATAAATCTCCATACAGCTCCCTCTGCTCCCCTGCCGTCATATACCGTAGTATATCATAATCCGAATCACGCGTCATAGCAGCATCGCGCTCGCCCGTTGTCACCCCTTCGACTTTAATATTCCCACCAAGGTCCGCGAACCATTTGAGAGCAGTATCATCATGAGCCCTGTTCTTCTGGAACTCGGCGAGATAGACAGTAATTTTTGAAGCTGGGACGTTGTTCTCGATGAGGAAGTGAAGCGCCAAGGTGTCGACTCCAGGAGCAGGTCCAACTACAAAGGAGTGACCTGAGTCGATGGCGTTGAGGACAGCGTCCGCGTAGTAGGTTGTGAAATAGTCTGCAGGAGGCGTAATAGGTCCTGAGATAAACGCCGTCCTTGTCATCATGGGTGCGTGCCTGAGGAATACGACTGCGTGAATAAGCGCTTAAATGTGGACACAAATAGACCCATTCGGAATTGTTGCTTTTCCAGCCCAACATATTTTGTTGACCTGACATTTATTTTTTAAAGCTGAAGAGTAAATCCTCTATCCAAGTTTCATTAAATAAGTCTATCAACGTGTGGCATCATATTCCTCAATCTTTATTCAAGAGCTCAGCGCTCAGCCTTAGCAGACTCAAAAATTGGCGTAATCTTGCATTTGAATTAGCATAGGATGACTATCAGTATGCGTTGTCAACGCGAAGAGGATGAAATGGAATGATAAAAATTGCGATACTAAGAGGATGCTGGTGAGATAAATAATCAAAAACTCTGAAATTGATAGGAAGGGAGAAATAGATTCGAGACGAGTAGAAATTTTGGGACCATATTAGCCAGTCATGAATTTAGGCAATGAACCTGCCTGTCGCCAATAAAATTCCGGAGGGACCACCAACGGTAATGTAGAAGACGCTGATTCCAGATGTAGTATCAGTTTGCGGACTGAGCCACAGATTTTCATTGTGGATCCTCCTGCGATGTGCATTCGTGAGATGAGTTCCGCAATTACTGGTGCATGAATGCCATTAGATGAAGTTGTGCTGGCGGTCGAGCTACTCTAATTTCAGCATGCCAATTATCTCCAGTCTAGAAGATCTTATAAACCGGCTTCTGAGCTCGCTATAGTCCATAAGAAATGCATCAGGAATAATTGCTGGAACATGGAGGGAATGGGGCCTGAACAGTGAGCTGAAATGCCCGATGATTACGATGGTGCAGAGAAGCGCACGTCGGTGGCTTGAAGCGTGGTAATCCTAGTAAGAAATTCGTAAGGTCTTTAGGTTATATATACGTCTATGCAGTGCATGTCCTGACAAAAAGTTTCATCGGGTTCCATGGGACGCTCAAGCATGTAATGAGTAACGAGAAACTAGACCTAAGTATGGGCAAAGTTGAACTCACACACGTCAAAACACCTCAGGCGTGATCATCTATAAGTTTATGTAGTAAGATCTATCATCTGCTTGATTGCGCTCAAGCCAAAGAACATCAGTGATGGACCACCACTTCCTAGATGGAAGCTGTTCGTTAGTAAGTAGGTCCGGGAGTATAATGAGTGGCATACATGGTTGGATGCGGTGATCTTCGCTGATTTTGGGTGGCTCTGCTACACTGGCACGAAGGTTAGTAGTTCGAGATGGTGACCGATAAGGGCCGTATTTCTGAACTTTGAGAGCGCTTCAGACATTTTCAGAGAGTACATGATTGGAAAATGTGCTCCCAAGTATGCGTTAGTGGACTTTTAAGCGACGCTGGGATCTGTTTCCGAGTAATTACATCTCGGGAAGCTGAAAATAAATATTTACTACCGTTTCGATGCTGGTTGTAGACCGGCCTTCGAGGTGTTGGTAGGCTAAAAATAAGTACTGGACGAACCTTTACAAAGACATGTTTGACTTGCTGCTTGAGCATCCACAGAGTCAGCATGAAGACATAGTCAAAAATGCCAAGAAATTAGAAGGAATGCTATTCAGCGTCAATGCGCCCAACCCTGAACCAAGACTTGCGCGATGATGTATCCTCGGATAATTGCTCCGCCCAGGGTCCGCCGGCACTCAAGTCTTCAAGTCAAGCACAATCATTTCATTATCCCAAGTGACGGAGCAATGTATGCAATGACAAATCGAGAATTTGAAGCTCAAGCCAGAGTCCTTTGGAGCGTGCATCAGAGAATAGCACAGAACCAGAGTCCTCATAAGCAGCCCCAGCACGCGAAACTATGAAACGCATACGAGATAGTGGAGTTGAGGAGCCTGAGAAGAGCCCCGTCGCCCACGGTGGGTGTTAGCGACAGTGGCGGGATCGCGGCTCAACGCCCAAGGGCAACAGGAATCAAGATGATCGCACCGATCAAACCATGTTAAATTTGGAGCGAAGCTGTGCTTTATGTGGCGCTATGATCTCCAGCGCCAGCATCCTTCCCCGCATCCTCTTCTCCTTTTCCTCCAACTTTCTTCCTTGGATTGAGATTAGGATCCGTTACGACTACGACTACGACTACGACTACGATTAAGCCACGGTACACGTTCCGATACCATAGTTCGTTCACGAAACGCGGTCGTTGAAGATCAAGATGCCGGAATTCTCGAATACGGTCATAAGCCTCTTCCAGAAGCGGGCTGCGACTGACCAGGTGCGTGGCGAGCCTTCGAGTTGTAGAGGGACGCTGATGAGTAAGATGGTGTGCAGGGCGGGCTGTTGAGCGGGAAGGACCCCTCGGCGGTCAACACGGCTGATCCTATCCGACTGTGGATCATCCAAGTCGGTATGTCTGTCTTACAGGAGCCTTAGTACAAAGACTGTTAGTTCTGACGTGAATGGTATCAGGTGTAATTGTATGCACGGCGAGTCTGCTCTCCCTCGGACTGAAGAAGATCCGCCAACCCAAAGTCATCGCGGAGGTGCTGGGGGGCATCATCCTAGGTGCGTGCCACGTCTCCTCTCATCCACCCCTTCTTAGCTCACCGCCCCCTCTACTCCCATCACAGGCCCCACCGCATTCGGTGCGTCCCTCCTCCCTATTTCCTCTTAACCTTCTAACCTCTCCACTTACATACAGGCCGCATCCCCGGCTTCACGCAACACATCTTCCCAAACGACTCGCGCCCCTACCTCTCCCTCGTCGCGAACATTGGGCTTTGCCTCTTCCTCTTCCTCGTCGGGCTCGAGATCGATGCAGGCGTCATCAAGCGCAACGCGCGGCTCTCCGCCACCGTCGCTCTCGCGGGCATGGTACTCCCGTTCAGCTTCGGGGTCGCCCTCGCCGTGCCCCTGTATAAGCAGTTCATCGACACCAGCGTCAAGTTCACGCATTTTATGCTGTTCACGGGCGTAGCGTATAGTATTACCGCCTTTCCCGTACTATGCCGCATTTTGACGGAGTTAAAGCTGTTGGACACGACGGTGGGGATTGTGGTGCTCTCCGCGGGGGTGGGGAACGATATTAGTGCGTGGGACTCCTTCTCCGACATGCGTTATATATACTGACCTATCACGTATAGTCGGTTGGACTCTCCTCGCCCTCAGTGTTGCGCTCGTGAACGCCGGTTCGGGCGTCACGGCCGTGTACATCCTCCTCTGCTGCGTCGGCTGGACGCTCTTCCTCCTCTTCCCCGTCAAAATGGCAATCCGATGGCTCGCGCGCAAGACTGGGTCTAGTGAGCTGCCCCTCTGCTTTCCCTGGGCCCAAGACTAAATCCACAGCCCTTCCCGCGTAGTTGAGAACGGCCCCACAATGTTCTTCATGACCGTCACGATGATGCTCGTCTTTGGCTCTGCGTTCTTCACGGATATTATTGGCGTGCACGCTATCTTTGGTTTGTCTCAAGTTCTCCTTTGTAGCCCTGAGTAGCTGCTAACCCTAGATGAAAGGCGCCTTCCTGGCAGGCATCATCGTCCCCCGTGAAGGTGGGCTTGCGATCGCTTTGACCGAGAAACTCGAAGATATGGTGTCAATCCTCTTCCTGCCCCTCGTGAGTCCCAGTCCCTTACCTTCCCATGCTCTTCCCTGAACACGCTGTGACGTAGTACTTCACCCTCTCTGGTCTATCGACCGATCTCGGTCTCCTCGACAACGGCATCACCTGGGGCTACACCATTGCCATCATGGTCCTCGCCTTCACGGGCAAGTTCGGCGGGTGCGCGATTGCTGCGAGGTATTTTGCGGGATTCAATTGGCGGGAGGCGAGTACTATTGGGTCGTTGATGAGTTGTAAGGGGTAAGCGGACTGCATTACGTCGGTTTCTTGAGACTTACACTTATGTGATTGGCCACAGACTGGTCGAGCTCATCGTGCTGAATGTTGGGCTGTCGGCGGGTATCCTTTCTCCAGTGAGCTATTTTGGAGTTGCGTACTGCAACAGAGTATTGTATCTAACTAAATCCTCCAGCGTGTCTTCTCCATGTTCGTCCTCGAAGCTCTCGTCCTCACATTTATGACCACACCCCTCGTAACATGGCTCTACCCTCCTCATCTCCGCACACGCACCGCTGCCACCGGTGCAAACTTCGCCAACGTTGCCGATGACGAAGCGCGTGGGGACGGCAAACGCCCCATCCGCGAGGAAGGCGCCTCTAAGACCCGCTTCACGGTCGTGCTGGACAAGCTCGAGCATCTCCCGGGCATGATGGCACTTACACAGCTCGTGCACCCCACCCTAGTCGGCTCGGAGGCCCCTAAGAAGAAGGATGACCGCCCAGAAAGCAGCAGTAGCGTGCAGCACCTGAACCACCCCGCCGTGTCCGTCGAGGCGCTGCGCCTCATCGAGCTCTCCGACCGTGTGTCAGCAGTGATGAAGTCCTCCGTCTCCGAGGCCCTGTTGCACACCGACCCGCTCCTCGCCATATTCCGCATGTTCGGGCAGCTGAACGACGTGCAGATCACTCCATCCATGTCGATTGTGAAATACGATGATTTGTCGTATAGTGTTGCGGAGCATGCAAGGAACTTCGACTCGGATATGATTTTGCTGCCGTGGCTTCCACCGGTGCACGATGCGTACGATGGCACCCAACCACAGCAGCAACATCAACATCAGCACGAGTCCATCCCGACCACCCCAATGAAGTCGCCCGCTACGGGCAACCCCTTCGAGATGCTCTTCCGCTCCTCTGGCGCAGGGTATACCGAGTCCTCCGCCTCCGCCATCCACTCACACTTTGTCCGCGGGGTCTTCTCACAGGCTACCACCGACGTCGCGCTCTTCGTCGACCAGAGCGCCCCGGGCGCCTCGCACACCGGCAGCGCACAACTACACGTGTTCCTCCCCTTCTTCGGTGGGCCCGACGACCGCCTTGCTTTGGAGTTTGTGGTGCAAATATGCGAGAATCCAAGAATGAGCGCAACAGTAGTGAGGGTGGTGAAGCGGGAGGTGGAGGCGGGGATTCAGAAGATATCTAATGCGAAGGTGGCGGATGGGACGGCGGTCGAGGAGGTGAATTCGTTGACTGTAGCGTCGGTGAGTTTCTTTTTCCCCTGTTCCACAAAGCCTTGGTATTAGGGTGGCTAACGTGGAGCATAAAAATCATAGGGCATCACTGGGTTCCCGGATACGGTGTACGGGGAGCCGAACACGGAAACAATGATGCAATCCGAGACAGCAGACAACGTCACCTGGACTCGGTACGCTTCTCCGACCAACACTGACGCAAGATCCATCTCTTCCTCCACCCGTAGCCGGATTGAGTTCCGCGAGCTCGCATCCCCGATACCCTTGCACGCCGCGATACAGGAAGCAAGCACAGAGGCGGAGAAGCACTACTCACGGCTGCTCGTGATAGTTGGGCGTTCCCGGCGCCTGGCGGTGGAGAACCATCGCGCAGAGCTACGGGATTTGATGGAGGAGCATGGTGGTGTGGGTGTGGAGGTGCGCAAAACAATTGGCGACGTCGCGACTGCATTTGTAGTTGCGGGATGTGGCTCTGGAGTGGTAGTGCTACAAGCCGCTGGCTCATGATAATTTTTGTTCGCTTTCAATGATTTCTTGCATGATACTACTTTTCGCTTTTCATGATAGTTTACGATATTTTGAAGTTGTATATACCTGCGACTTTACCTCATGCCAGCCAGATGATGTCCATTAATTTATTTCTTTTGTATGTCTAGTTCTCGTAGTTCGTGTTGAGTTATGGACAGGTTATGTCGTTGTTGAATTCGTGAAGCGTGAACATTCTAGATTTGGAACATGCAGAAGCTGCATATAGATGCGACGCGTTGTATCTACGTGACTATGATTATTATCAAATTGTCCCATGCTTCCACAAGGAGGACCTCAAGTCGCGCTCAACACTGCTGTCTCTCTTTCAACGACTATCACAATGTACCACGGCTCAGCGCTCACGGGCAGAACGAGTATTTGCAACCACCTCACTTTTCGAGTACTGGGTCCCCATAAATCCCGATATCCTTATGTTTACTATGTCAAATGATTGGTCAAATGATTGAGACTCTTCTTCAGCAACCTCTCTCCACGGCCCGCCTTATTCAAAAGCATGAGGATTTGTATGCTTCGAAACATCCCGGGCCGTCATAGGTGGATATTCTACGCTTCTTTTACAAGATAAATATATAAATTGTGGACTTCTTATGTTTGACCTCATCGAATCATCCCGCAGTTTATCCAGACACGATGGTGAGTCTAACTGATACTATATATTTCAAGTGAGCTGAAATTTTATTGGAAGAAACATTTTCTATGCGTCATCTCTGTTATAACCATATTCTTCACTCAGGTTCATGCCGCATCATGTTAGTATACGTGTCTTAAGTTAATACAATCCTCTTTCCCGCCACTGACCCACCTTTCCCTCCTGCAAGTGCTGTCCCCATTGTATGAAAGAGTACCCATAGGAAGTATAAAGCCTAGTGGATGGGCACTAGATCAAGCTAATGTTCAAGCCAACGGACTAGCTGGACACCTACGCGATATTGATAGTTAGTAAGTGCATGTCTGCAAGCCGCTCTAGCGTAAAGTTGATGGAATTTAATGCCTCATAGTGTCAATGGCTCAATATGGGTAGAAGGTGGTTCGATCGAATATA
>JASFDH010001614.1:0-13978 GCA_036937195.1 Nidularia pulvinata
GGGACACCACATATACTACTCAACTCTGGGATCGGCAATGAAACTGAGCTGAAAGCTGTTGGAATAACACCTGTACTCCATAATCCGAGTGTTGGAAAAAACCTCACAGACCATCCTGCTTCCTTTTTGTCATGGTCTGCAGTGTCAAACAACACTAACAAGTAGGTCCGTCTCCCTTTCCTTCACTCATTTCACTCCATCATTATGTTAGCATCAACACCAATTCGACTCTGTTAGCGGAGGCTTTGGATCAGTGGAAGCGTAACCGCACCGGCCCTCTGGTGAACTTTGGTGCAGCACAACTTGCATGGACTCGGCTTCCGAATAACTCCTCAATTTTCAAAAGCTTCGCGGATCCTTCAGCTGGCCCTAACACCCCACATATTGAGCTAGAGCTTAGTGCTACTAATAGTGCTTCTAGTGCCAATCAAAACATATTTGCGACTCGCCTTCAGGGCAGCGATAATCCCTTTGCCGGCGCTGGGATTGTGGCGTTGACCCCTTTATCTCGTGAATATACTCCCAAAAATACATTCACATCTTCTAACACCTCTATGATTTTATTTCAGGGGGCTCTGTAACATTGAAGACAAACAACCCATTAGATGCGCCTCTCATAAACCCAGCTTTTCTCGAATCCGAGTTTGATATATTTACCATGCTAGAGGCAGTACGAGTGACTCAGAGATTTTTCTCTGGACCTGCGTGGAATAATTTCATTGTAGCTCCTACAGCGCCGCCACCGAACATTACAACTGATACACTTCTGGAGGAGTTCATCCGGAATACTGCTGGATCACATGCACATCCTGTAGGCACCGCAGCCATGAGTGCTAAAGATGCATCTTACGGTGTTGTAAATCCGGACTTGCAATTGAAAGGGGCCAACGGACTGCGCATTGTCGATGCATCCGTGATGGTCAGCCAGCTTACTCACTTCCTTATGCTACGTATTAACTCTCCGCCCACCCTATTTAGCCATTTATAACTTCTGCGCATACTCAAGCGCCGGTCTATATCATCGCTGAGCGAGCTGCAGATCTCATTAAAGCAACGTGGGCGTAAATCCAACTGTAGCATCAGAAGATATTTGGTCATGGTGATGTACTAGTTGTAACTATGTGTAGGATGTAGAACATCTTTTTTGAATATACACTGATCATTGTCAATAAGGATTTCTGGAAGGCGCATTTGTTTGGTGACATGAACAACCAAGTTTGTTAAGTAATGGCTCGCCTACTGGAGCCGAGATAAAATTAACATTCGTTTCTTTGGTCATGCAGCTGGATCTGTTCCTTAGCCTTCAAGTGGAGATACGATGGAGCGATGCTTCTTGATATTAGAAGAGGTGTAGGAAGCCGTGCGCTTCTTATAGCGTGATCATGGTAACACCGGCCTGACAATAATCGCGTACATAGATCGCGGTATGATCCATTCAACCCTTCTTCCACTATTTAAATGCCTCCGTATTTTTTAAAACTAGCTCCTATGAGTTACCATATGATGCGAATGCTCTCCGTAACATCTCTCATCCTAGCGTACCTAACCTTCTGCTGGGGCGCCGTGTATCAAAACTATGGCGATTTGCCTAACTCGACATATGACTTCGTCATAATTGGCGGTAAGTTGGAGACCGGTTACGCCTTCTGATAGCTGGTTTTGATCGGTCTGAAATACGTACAGGTGGTACAGCAGGAGCAGTGCTTGCAAATAGGCTCACCGAAAATCCTGGATTTACAGTACTAATTATTGAAGCTGGGCCATCGTAAGATCATGTCTACACTATCCCCGTAAGACAGCCGATATTTAAGACTTTTTTTTTAGCAATGCGGGTATCTTTAATGAATTAGTACCCCTTTTTTCAACAAAGCTTCAGATGTCACCTTATGACTGGAATTTTACTACCACGGCTCAGAGCGGGCTGAATGGACGCTCTGTCGCGTATCCCAGAGGTCATATATTGGGTGGTAGCAGTTCCATTAGTACGTGCATAACCAGTGTATGCCCCTAATTTAGAACTTCGGATAAACGCCGACTCTCTTCAGATGGTATGTTCTATACGCGAGGTTCATCTTCAGACTACGATCGTTTTGCAAAAATCACGGGAGATTCTGGATGGTCATGGGATCGAATGCAACCATACATCCGTAAGGTAACGAGCTGTTTTAAGAGCACGTTGTACCACAGAATTGACCACTGCATAATTTAGAATGAAAAATGGACAGCTCCCGCTGATAATCACGACACTGCCGGACAATTCAATGCATCTGTGCACGGTTTCAATGGAATTAATGCTGTTAGCTTGTATGGATCACCCCAGCAAATAGATGCAAGAGTCATCCAAACGACGAAGGACTTGAAAGATGAATTCCCTTTCAATGTCGACATGAACTCAGGAAATCCTCTTGGTTTGGGTAGGGCATCTCGATTAGCTGCTTCATTTTTCGTTGAGTACTTTTTTATCGTCTGACCATTTATTTGTAAGGATGGTTCCAAGGAACAATTTTAAAAGGACAACGCAGTAGTGCTGCGACTTCTTATTTGGCGCCCGCATTTGTTAGCCGTCCAAATCTTCATATTCTGTTAGAGACACGCGTGACACGAGTGCTGAGCACTGGAATGAAGATGAAGAGACCAATTTTTCATTCCGTGGAAATTGCGAAGACTGAAAATGGTACGTGGATAGATTTTAATATGCACTAGTTTGCTACAAAAATTCACTGACCTGTTTAGGATCTAGATGGCAGTTAGCGGCACGCAAGGAGGTCATCCTCTGTGCCGGAGCAATAAGCACGCCGCATATTCTCCTCAATTCTGGCATCGGGGACGAAGTGGCATTACGTCAGCTGGGGATAGAACCCATATTACACCTACCTAGCGTAGGAAAAAACTTGACAGATCAACCAATTCTTCCCGTGAGCTGGATCGCCAACTCCAACAATACTCTTGATAAGTGGGTTAATACTTTTCTCACGTTTATTTTATTTGACGCAGGTACTACATAGTCTTAACAACAATGCGACGGTCTTGCTTGCAGCTCTTGAGCAATTCAACAAAACACACACGGGCCCATTGGTTTACACAGGAAGTAATCAGATTGCATGGATGCGTATCCCATCAAACTCGACGATATTCCAACAGTTTGCAGATCCATCTTCAGGACCTAATTCAGCGCACTATGAATTGACTTTCTCAGTCGGTGAAAGCTATATTATCTCTCTAGCTAACCCCTGATCTTTAACTCGGCAGAACGGCGCTGGCATATTTTCAAATGCATCCGGTCACTTCATTGGTTCGGGATTAGCTGTTGTGGCTCCATTATCGCGTTAATTTGCTACTTCCCCATTTCTCCATTCCGTTGACTAATAAGTAGATGTCCATTATTTCAGGTGGGTTTGTTGCCCTAAATACCAAGAACCCTTTCGATCCTCCAGTTATCAACCCAGGATTCTTTGATTCCGATTTCGACATGTTCGCCATGAAAGCAGCTATAGAAAGCATTCGACGTTTCTACGCTGGGCCAGCATGGAATAACTATGTTCTAGACCCTGCCGGAGCCTTTGCAAACGCTTCGACAGATGCATTACTGGAAGATTACATTAGAGATAATTCATTCTCTGGTGCTCATCCAGTTGGGACGGCAGCAATGTCTTCTGAGGCTTCTAACTACGGAGTAATCAATCCCGACTTGCTGCTAAAACGTGCTTCAGGGCTCCGTATAGTGGACGCATCTGTAATGGTCAGCGATCTCGTCATAAATCCATTTATAAATTGTCAAACTCACTAAACTCAAAAAAAATAGCCATTTGTTACTTGCGGTCATACACAGGCTCCAGTATATGCCATTGCTGAACGCGCTGCAGACTTGATAAAATCTGCATGGGCATAATCTTGAACTCATCATCAGGTTGTCAATATATAAATAATGTCGCTGTACATGTACGAAGGTATTATATTCTATCAACCTGGACTACATTGGATGAACGGAGTGATGCTGCTTATTTTTTTCTTCTCATGGCGAGAAGGGAGCCTGACGAGTTTACAATAAATTTGATGCAGTACGAAGCCCCCATAACAAGTGCAAGTAAAGTTACATAACAAGCAATAAACAGCTAGCAAGCTACAACATGTCAACAGGCATCGGAGATTCGCGACCTGGGACGGTGCGTGAACCAATCAGACTTGGTTCAACGTTGCCAAGTATTGACCGCTTGCTACGTATACGAAAGCTCAAAGAGTTGATATAGAGTACCTTCAAAACTTAAGCTCTAAAATAGCGTGTGCGTGTTCCTTTCCTTGAAAATTATCTCTCGTTTGATATGATTGTTTACTGCTATTATAAAATCTCAAGGAGAACTTGGCAAAACTTGAGCTCCTCCAATATTTTACATATTAAGTCTCTCGAGCCTTGCTTCCGTGTTACATAAAGTACGCATTTCCTTCTATTAAAGGCATTTGCGCATAACTTCATGTCCGCATAAAGCTGTGCTCTATTAATTTTCAGATAGACATTGACATCTATTAGCGCCACGAGGGCATGATGCCTGTGCCGCCAGTATCCAAAGGTCATGTAGTGGCATCGCAATATACGATCGGTACCGCATCCGAAAACATTGTGTCAGTGCTAGATTTCAGAAATTGTCATCATTAGTTTCTTATATATTTACAGGAATTTCTTTCTTATCTAACGTACGTCCCACCGGTCAAAGTACTTAGCTCCTAGCCATGATGGCTTGTACTGTGACCTATGTATGAGCACGCATGGGCGAAGTTATATTGTCACGTCTGTATATTCGCGCGCTAAAGGATCGATACTTTTCAAGTGGCAGGATGTCAAGATGTACTTACGTCGGTGGACTGCCATCACGTCTGAGCCTGCCCTGGCGCTCATATGTCCATCAATGACGTGCTATCTCTAAAAGAATGACAACAGCGAAGGTGAATATCATATCCTATGTTGCATACAAATATTGAAATGGTCGCAGTCGTGTGGTGGAAGACGGATTCAGTCTTATTAACGTCTCCAAAAGGAGGTCTCCTGTTTTGTATCTTCAATGATTGAGGAACAGCCTTCTTCCTCGGAGAATGATGGCGCATGTCTGGGCGCCATTTCTGGGCATTTCTCATGTCTCCGTTTGGCTGGATGGAGTGCGTTTATCTCATGGCATGTCACGCTGTCAGCTATTGGGGCATCAGCATGTACAGCGAGATTCTATCGCCGCACTCTGAGCAATTCGTTTTGTTCTCTACGTTCACCTTCATGCCCTCTGCGAGAGCACTTAAAATTGCCGTTTTCCCTTTCCTCTTCGTCTTTATTATCTTGGTTGGATTTTTCAGAGAAAACCTTGGTCGAGCGACAAAGCAATTCATTCCGTCAGGATATGGTGCACCTATGAAAGCTGTGCCATATGCACCATCCAGGCCTTATTATAATCCTGTCGGACCGTCTGAAGAATACGCAGCCGGAGTTTCGTCTTTTCCACCGCATGCATATCATCCAAATGGCTTGCTGGAAGTTAACTCTCAGGCTCCTCATCCAATCTACGATTTACTCCTCGCAGCTGAAAAACGCTGGCAATCGAAGTTGAATAGGGCAAGTACCTCGCTAGAAGAGGCGGTTACGGAATATAAACGAAGGTATCACAGAGCACCTCCAAAGGGTTTCGATGCATGGTAAGTATCTGCAGAATTATTCTATATTCTATACCTTCCAATCTTAACATAATTACGAAAGGTGGCAGTATATCACACTGCACAACGTACAGCTCCCAGATGAGTACGATCAAATATGGAAAGATTTAGAACCATTCTGGGGTTATCGGCCCGCTGATCTACGACGACTTCAAAACGAACAGGAGAGTCATAGCGATTCGTTCACGCTTGGAAAGGGGCTCAATGAAGAAATACAACTGGTGAATGTGTCATTTAAAGATTGGACGAACCCAAATATTCTCCGTGGTGCACAAGACCTTATGGACCTACTTAAAGAGGTCGAGGAGAATATTCCCCCTTTTCGCGCTGTTTTCTCTCCCCACGACAACCCAAGACTCCTTTCTGATTACGATATCAAACAAATGGCTTTGGACGCCGCGGCGACAGGGGCCTGTGAGTCAAAGCTTGACTTCGCCTGATCATTTCGCTCAAATTCTATTAGTTGTCGATATCGCAAACTTACCAACTACCGACTATGCTGGATGGCTTTCTGCGTGTCCTCCATCATCCCCAGCACGTCAACCAAATGCTGGCGCTATTTCAAACACATCGAAGTCGTTCATTCATGACCATCGACAAACTATGGATCCCTGTTTACATCCTCAGCTTCTTGGTATCCACGGAGAATTTCTACCGTATGGTTCCGGACCTGCAGCAGAGAAACTTATGGTTCCACAATTCAGTCCGTGTTCCACAACTTTACACCATGATATTCAATTTCCTTCAATGCTGTCTTGGGTCGAGGACATATTCCCCCGAAGTGATGATCCAGAGTGGGAAGGTAAAGTTGATGAGCGGTTATCTTGGCGAGGAAGTAATACAGGGATGTGGAATGCTCCTGAAACAAGGTGGCAAGAAGCACAGCGGCCACGTCTAGTCGCTTATACCAACGAATTAAATGGTACTACACGGGTATTGGTATCTCCTTCTGAGAGGAAGGTGCCGATTGGCACTGGTGTTAACATTTCGAAATCGAAGATCAATCCTGCAATGATGGACATTGCGTTTGCGGGTTCACCGCTGCAATGTCCCCCGGAATATTGCAATGAAATAGGGGAAATGTTTGAATGGAGAAAGCGGCAGAGTTTTAAGGAATCCGGAAACTTTAAGTATATTGTTGATGTTAGTGCTCAAACGTGATTTCGTTTCATCACTGATCTTACTATGGTTGCATAGGTTGACGGAAATGCCTGGTCCAGTCGTTTCAAGCGTCTCATAACTTCAAATTCTCTTATATTTAAAGCTACTATTTATCCCGAATGGTGAGTAATTACAATAGTATTTATTAAATGTGTATGCTTTTCTGATAATTTCAGGTTTCTTGACCGTATCGAACCGTGGGTTCACTATGTTCCTGTCCAAGTCGATCTTTCAGATCTTTATGACACCCTTGTGTTTTTCCGTGGTGGTATGTACGGAGAAGGTGCGCATGATGATGATGCCCGTAAGATCGCGCATGCTGGGAGGGAGTGGAGCAAAGCATTCTGGAGAAGGGAGGATATAATCGCATACTTGTTTCGGTACGTTCATTTTACTTTATTTGAACGGCGAATAAATAATTAATGCGTAAGCTGTAGACTCATGTTAGAGTATTCTAGAGTTATGAGCTTAGATAGAGATGATATGACATATACTTCATAAATAACCGCTCCTCAACGCGAAGCTGGTGTTAATTGTGGTTTTTTTGTGAAAATATTCCAGTCTTCTCAAAAATGTCTACAGGAAAAACGAATACATTATTATTTAGGATTATTCAAATTCGAGGTGTACGAGATCCTGCTCACCAATCCAAAACCCCCGTCGAAGCCCGGTAGCAATGTTTGTGGAGGCCGATTTGGAAATTGAAACGAAATCCCTAAAACGAAAGGGAGAGGAAAGAAAAAGAAAGAAACCCGGATATCCCGATTCCTCCCAGTGATCTTCATTCATACATATTGCAATCAATAACATGACAAAAGTAGATTATGAGTACTCAGTATTTTCTGCTGTTAATAAGTAAGAATCACCAAGAATGCGAGAATGCGAGAACTGTAGAATGAAATAGGTAAATGTCCGAGCAATAAAAAGTAGATAGAACACAGGATTAGCCTAACAATTTACACTGCAACTCTTCAGAGATTTCATTTGTTCTCCATTGTCTGTTGCACTATATTTACATAAGTTACAAGAACTAGCTACATGAATGTGAAAAGAATATAGACTATTTCAGACAGTGTAGTGTCAGAGAATATGAGATATTGGATAATGCAAGGAACATATTTACAACCCACGAGAGATGTAATAAAGTGATAAAGTATTTATCCCTACTGATTTCTACCTAGGGTCATTTTAACAGATGACAAGACATATTTATTGCATATTTCTATTCTGCTGTTCTTTTGCTCCTTCACTACAGCTATTATATTTTTATGTACTGGAATATAACTTATCTACCTCAGTTAGGCTTTTAGCTAGAGTATATTTTAATGAGTGTTCATGAACATATATAATAAACGGAGTCCTTTTCCTTTGAAATATGATGTCTTAACGTATTAAATTGTCATGTAGTTTGTTTTATTGAAAGCTGATTAATAATGCATGAAATATCGCTACTCGAAGGTAAAGGTAGATTTTTGCAGTTGCAATAATATTATTGGAACTGACAGCCAACTTAGGCGGCAGATTCTATTGGTCATATAAGTACTTTAGGAACTTAGTTTCCGCTGATTTCTCAACCCAGAAAACCAAGAAAACCATGAGAAAACCTAGAAACCAGACAACTTGGAAGCTTATGTCCAATTTTTCGGGAACTTTATTTGGACACCGAACGGCTATACCACGTGATATCGATGTTGGTCAATGCCATTGCCAAATTTGGGGAATGCGGAAATTGATGTCCTAAAGATGATCTTCATTCCTCTCGAGCTCATCCGTGAAATTATATCCTGGGTACTTCATGCACCACCCCGACATATCTCTCCAGCAGAACCAGGGAATTCAGCGAAACCTGAATGGAAGCTTGTTAGCTCGTTATCCGTCACATGCAAGCTTTATCGGCTACTTGTTCTAGAGGCATGGTTTCGCCAACTATATATCAAGACACCCAAAGAGCTAAAAGCCCTAAAGAAAGACTTCCCAGATATACGGCAAGCTTGGATAAGGTAAGCTATGAGTGTTATCCCGAAAAGTTCTAGCTCACCAACGATGAGATAGGGAACTTCATTGCGTGCAGCTTGCTGATACCAAGTCGGTATCGCTGTGGGATTTGTCTGGATTTACCCAGCTAACAGCAATCCGGTTGGACTGGCTGTCACCCACGATGATGCCTTATTGGACTGATCCAAAGTCAGCAACTCCTATGACTGCAGATCGTCTCCCTTTCATCAACGTGTCGTCGTCTGTTGCTATGCTCGATATTCGGGGCCTTCGATGGCCTTCTCCGATTGCATTTCAGTATATTGGCTATACTCTCCCGGATCTTAGAGTTTTCAAGATTCGGCAGCGTAGAATATGGTGCGGCTTATGCCATACCTGTTCAGTTGCGAGATTTCGTTCACCTGGCCCAAAGAATATCGTTTACGAAGACGGATTAGGTTTACCTGTAAGTGATTCTTTCGTGATTTTAACGATGATTTGATTCCAACATGACTTGCCAAAGATGCATTATGCTCGTGCATTATCCTCTCTGCTTCATCTCGAAGTTGTCCACATCACAATCACCGACTTCGGCGCAGGGAACACTCTCCTTAGCGATAATAAAAATTCCAATCCTAACTTCTGGACTGGGGAATGCGACCGATTTATGGAAGTCATGTACGAAGATGAGTCCTTTCGGGAGCAATGGGTTGCCAGAAAGAAAGGACTACTAATGGAGGGTCTAAGTGAAGTGGAGTACATTCGCCCCCCGGCACTAAAGCGCGTGGAGTGGCATTTCTGGAAGCTTCCGAGACCGGCTCACATCGTGGGGGACGAGTTTTCCGATACAGAATCTGAGAGCGATCAAGATGTCGTCGATGTTCATTCTGCTTAAGTGTAGGTGACTAAGTTTCTTGTTTATATATCTAATAAATCCCTCTTGTGTTATTTAGGACAATGTCCTAATTTTGACTATCATCGATATCGGATTTTCAGGCCATTATCCCGTTACAGGTCATTACTCTATTCTAAGTCTTTCGTTGACCAAAGCTTCCAGAAGCCCTCTCAACACACTAATATCTTTGTGCACGACAATTCTCCGACTCTATCCCTTGTGCATTTACTAATATACATCTATCTTTGGTTCTTTTGTATTTACGCTATGGATTTTGCGCTATTTGGCTTTTGGCAGGCTCAACATCGCGATTGCCGCGTCTGCTAACTCCCCAATCTAACTACATCCCTACTTCTCATCTAACGAACGGCCCAGAACTACCATGTAGGTTTTGATTTCACTACTCCCATATAATATTCGCCAGAATAATGGTGAAGGTTCGGGCGTATCTTCAGCGTATTTCATGTTCTATCTTTACAGACAACGTCATCTTCCACCGATTATTATCCTTATTTATCTCTTTGCGAATTCGACGCTTCCTCTGCAATATCTCCTCGCTAGAATTATCTCGCTTCCATTATTTTCCCAAGTGGAAACACGTCTTACCGGAAAGCCCGTGCCGGAATTTGGCTGTATAACTATATAAACTTCTTCCCTAGAGCTAGTTTGTCCGTGGGCCATAATTCGACCGAGGTCCCCAGGTGAAACGGTTAGTGCTGCGAAGTCAAATCCCCGAGCTCCCCCCTTTATGCCATTTCCGCCGATACTCCTTCTCTCATTGATGTAATTCGTCAAAGCATGCGCATCCTGGTATCCAGCAATAATTGAATCACATGGAGCTTCTATGGAAGGTTGATCTTCCGCTCGCCATATAAAATGTGGAGTATCCAGGCGAGAACGCATTCCACTCGAAATCCCCCAAGGAAACTCAGGTGCAACTTCTCCTTCCATAATGGGGAAATCTTTTTATATCATTAGCTATTTGGGCCTCGGCGCATTGTCGGTATTGGGACAAGCTTCACTCTATGGTCAATGTATGGTCTATTCTGAAGTTCGCTTTCCTGATAGTCACCCTAATGCGATAATTTATATCAGGCGGAGGAACTGTGAGCGCGTACTTCGGTCTTGTTGATAAATCTTGACATGAGAATCGAAGGGGTGGAGCGGGGCTACAACTTGTGTTTCTGGAGCCACATGCACAAGATTGAATGACTGTAAGCAACATTCTATTCGCGGCTCCACATTGCAGCTGCGTATGGGTTTAAAAATATCTTTCAGATTACTCTCAATGTCTTCCTGGGGCAGCCTCATCGACAGTTGGAACCATAACGCAGAGTACCACAGCGACGGCACCAACGGGGACGGGCACTTCTGCTTCATTCACCATTCTTGCGGGAGGATACGACGTCTTTGTGGCAGCTTATCGTTTCAGTCCCGATACTTCTACCCTAACCCTTGTCAATAAATATCCCACCGGCCCGTCTCCATCGTGGATAACGCTCCATCCCACAAATAAAAGTATTCTCTAGTAAGTTACCTCATCTGAGGCTAGTGCCTTCTCTGACCCCTATAATTAGTACTGTTAACGAGGTGTCAAGCGGGGCGCTTCAGTCGTATACCATCGGTGCGAATGGGGTCTTATCTGGTGCAATTAGTACGATCAGTTCCGGGGGTGACAGCCCCGCTTTCGCTGTCGCGCTATCCACTGGACAAGTCGCAATCATGAACTATAACTCTGGAAATGGACGCATCATACCTACAACTCCCTCGCCTTTGCAATTCAGCTCTAATGCCCCTGTGATTACTTTCCCATTGCTCTCTAGTGGAGTATCACACCCACATATGGCGTTAGAGTATCAAAGCGAGGTTCTTGTTCCTGATCTGGTAAGAGAGTTTCCTATTACATCCTATCAACATTTTGTGAAATAATTCACGGCAGGGCGGGGATACAATTTGGAGACTCGTGCAGAATGGCGCAGCAGGAAACTTCAAAATTCAAGGCTCCATCCCTCAACCCACAGGTAGTGGTCCAAGGCATATCGCAATATACAGTAGGTCCATTGTCCGACTCGAAAATTCGGTTTTGGACTCATGCAAATCTGGCCAGATAACCGGCTTTTTACCTTGCACGAATTGGCTTCGACCCTTACCGTACAGGCAATCCCAACAGCACCGAATGGGACCTCCTCCATTATCGCCAGTGTGTCGATCATACCTCCTAACCCCCCTGCAGGCGCAGTGTACGCAGCCGCTGAGATCCTTATTCCCGCTCCGTCAACCAACTTCCCTACTCCTTACATTTATGTGTCGAACCGGAATACAGGCACACAAGACTCTCGTGGAGATTCCATCGCCATATTTGAGCACGTTAATCAAGGAACATCCAGCGAAGGTTTCAATTTAATAAACCAGGTATTCACGGGCCTCGACCAGATTCGAGGCATGGAGTTTGGTCCTGCTGACAGCAGAGGTGGAGACCAATTCTTAATAGCTGGAGGTGTAGCTGGATCTGCTGGGGTAATTGTTTTGAAGAGGACTGACAGCGGTCGAAACTTGCAGATTGTTGCGCAGAATCTTGACATCCCCACGAGGACAAGTTTTGTCTGGCTGTAAAACATATGGTCCATCTGTCTCTCCACCCTGTAAAATTGTAATTATAATTGCGCATCGTTCCGTAATTTGCCCCTTGACGGACTGGAAGTATAACCTGATGACGCTCATGGTGTTCCGAACTTTTCTGTAGTTTTAACCCCCGGAACAACCGAAGGAATGCGGGGCTCCACATCGCCTTCCCCAGACCTACACTGACCTCAACTATACTGTTCCAGGCTGAGAGCTAGATTACCGTAGAACTCCTGGGCAGGGCACATGAGTACTGCGCCATGCTCGCGGCTCAGGGACGCGTTGTTATCCCAGCAGCTCCATCAAACGCGACAAATTCTGTCGACAACGGAAATAAGCGCATATGATTTGCACCAGCTTGCAATCTCCCCAGGTCAACAATACGGACAAATACTCATTCAGATATTATCCGCATCCTAATGTTCACCAGATGCCCCTCATTCGTCTGGTTCACAGCCATGCAGCTGCGGGTCGCTTTTTACTCAGCAAGCAAATCTCTTATCTCACCCCAGGAATCAAAAGAGATAGACAGCTTCATGATCTACCAATGAGCCACTCCCAAGGCTATTATATCTGCCGATCCCGTGGAGATATGATGGAAGATAGGCGGATGACAGAAGGTGGGTCGGGGATCGATATCTGACTTCGGTCGTCCCGCCGCGCGCTGCCCCACATACTTATTCTAGCCTTTAGATGGACGTTTGTTCATATTTTGGAATTTCAAGGTCATCTCTTGCTACTCAGTCGTGTACGGGACTAACAAAGGTATGATCCTTCCGGGAACTTAGTACCAGCGACGGTGGAATTTGATCCACAATGCAAATAACTCACGCGCCGACGTTAGTGACGGAGTCTGACTACAAGGATTAATGGATTAAGTCGCCCAAGGCAAGTGTAGTCCTGTGCAATCCGACATCGTTACTTACAGGATTTGTGCGTCTTCGGACGGGTTCGCACTCCCTCTACCGGCTGTTCATCAAACATTTCTTCATCTTTACTTTGTTTCCACTTGATCTCAGCTCGGGCACTGGTTACACAAGGTACGTAGTGCCTGTGTCGTCCTGATTTACAAATCGCGATGTCATCGTTTAAAGTTGTTACCTCCTTTCAGCTATGAGGCGCAAACGCTAAGCAATTATCCACATCTGCTCATGGGAGTGTCCCATCTTCTAGAGGATCCAGACGGCATAAATCTCTTCTCGAACGATTTTTCAGGGCCTCCTTTCCACCTCATTGTCTATGAATAATATAAAGGTAAACTCGATCATATTGACCTCCTGACACTGACATTGCGGAAAAGCAGCCAATTCGGATATCCCGGGAGGGATGGAGGCGCTCCTCTCATCAGGCACGACCTCGGTTGCCCTTACATGAGTGGCGGGTCGGTGGAACGTGTTTGTTGAACAATTTTACTTGATAGTTCAGTTACTGAAAAGATATCCAGACTCTCACACTACGCACGTTGAGAAGGCTTGTGGGGACTATCCGAAAGCTATCTTCGGAACTGGGGTGGCCGCTGTGATGATGAGGGTGAAAGAGTTGTAGAAATAGAAGTTCGTGAGCAGAGTAGCATCAACGCATGGACGTCAAAAATGGCATTGCGAGCGTCAGAGAGAGTTGCCCACCTTCATTAAT
>JASFDH010001615.1:0-13956 GCA_036937195.1 Nidularia pulvinata
CTCGACACTAGACTTGATTCTAGTTGTCAATATCTTGTTCACCCCCGACACGCTTTCTGACTGTGGTAATTATCTTCTGCCGTGTGAACCACTCAACTAAATTAGAACCCACGAGAATTGGGAGGGCGCAGCACATAAGCTGAAGCTAATGGTTCTTATCTCTAGTGTTATGGTCAGAAATACTTCCGACAATACTTCTGACATTTTCTGACATAGCACTATCATTACCTACGAACTCTAGTCCCTAGTCCCCTCTTCTGGAATCAAGATTTGACAAGATGGCAAACTTACTTTTACATAAATCAGTGGTCAAAAATAATTTATGTAGGCTCACTAGCAATAACTTTTTAACAGCAATATACCTTGACAAGCAGTAACAAGTAGATTGTACAATACTATAATGAATATATCTTTGTCAAATATCAAAGTGAAAAAGTATAAATTGAGTTTGGAAGGTAAAAAATATAAAACTGTGGAGTTGGACAAATTTTTTTTATAATTTGGATTTTACACATATGACATTTCTCAATGAAACAATCCTATCATAAGTGGAATCATGAAAAAATGCTTCCTAGCTGTTGAGATATGGGCTATGCATGTTGCCAATTTTTATGGATGAGTCCCTCAAAGTCATGTACTTTATGAGACAATATCTTTCCAATGAGCAAAAAAATTTTACAATCCAACTTTGTTATCATCTGTGTAAAGTTCATGTTTTAAGAAAATTTCCTTGCAAACCTCACAGCTTTACATTTTACAATTATACTTTTCAATTTTGATCTTTGACAGGGATATATACTTTATATTATTGTACAATACACAAGTTATTATCAAAATATATTGTTTTTCAGATGTTATTGCTGGTGAAACACACATGCATTATTTTTTATGTGCTCTTGAAGTAATCTGAATGCTTTATTATTTGTAGCAGTAATTCAATTTAGTTCATGTCATTTTTGGTGAAAATAGGAGTACTCTTTGCAATCATTCTGCCATGTTGATCTGAACATTTAATATTGTCAATTTCAGCAACAATAGTTAACCAAGCTATGAGCTGTGCAATGCTCAACACAGTGTTGATAGCATCTCAAATGAGTGTCAGGTATTGCCCCATCTGTTTTTAGTTAATGCATAGTCAGGTGTTAATGTTTGCCCAATTAAGCATTAATTTGTCCCAGACACTGCACCAGAGCCTGCAAGTACATGCAAGCACTCAAGTGTTTATGCAAAAGGTGTTGTGCCTGGTCTGAAGCAGGAGCCATCACATCACTATTTAAACCTGCTGTGTCAAAGCATTCTCCACACTATGGCTTCAGTCAAAAGAACCACTCAACATAAACCCAGAACTTGGCCATTATTGGCTCCTTGGGCCTGGCTCATCCCCTTATTTAGTTTCTTGACAATGAAATCTATTTTGAGGTAGAGTACAGATTTAGCACCTCCTGCTGGCTTCAAAATCAAACAGTCATCAATGGATCATGTTTATGGAAGGATTTGGGGATAAGGGTGACCTATTGAATCAGCAAAAATTCAAAGCCACTTTCCCCATTGCATGTGATAGAGCTGGTTGAGCAAATCAAAAAATTATAAAGCTGCAATTTATCATGGATGCCTCAACACACACATTTGTGGAAACATACTGAGTGGTAATTTACTCCATGATTATATTGTCAAGCTATTCTGTGAATTTACCTTCATCTACCAGCATTGATAAAGCATGAAAACATATAGCTCAAGTTTCAAATGACTGCATGGTGCAGAATTGAATGATGACAGTGAACTGCCAAAGAAAAAAGCTGATCTCAGGCCCAAAGAAATAACTGTGGCAGGCTCCACATCAACCAAAAAAACAAGGTACCAGAGGAATACTGCATCTATGTAATAGAGAAAATTCAGTAAAGCACCTAAAAGTTCTGACAGAGGATTTGATTGCCCATCTAGGAAGGTGTTCAACTGTTTTGACCAGACAGAGGGCAGTGTGGTGAGGTCAATTGGACAGACCACCATTTCAGTGCCCATCCCTAACCTGAGACCACTGACTCAAGCATACCAATGCAAGAGGTGTTTTAGGTGGAACAGCTCCTGGTGAGCCTTCACTTACCATCCAGCCAGACACTCATTCCCAGAGGTAAACCAAGAATCTATGAAGGAACAAATGAGCTATGTGCAGAGCTACCAAATATCTGGTTCAAGAGGGCACATGCTTGGCTACCAGCTTAGACTGAGCAGTAACTGGAAGGGGGCTCTAGACTTCACTCTGACATCTGATGCTCATTCCATAGCAGAAGCCTTGTCTGGTGTTGATTTTTTGTTTTGCCATATGGGCAAGCCTTTACAGCAACTATCAGAATGGGCACAATTACTGCTCATTGTTGGATGGCTTCAGCCTTTATCTCACATCTGACCAGGTAAGAGCAACAATGTTCCCAATATAAATAACAACTACCATAAATCTGTTTATTTGCATGCATGCTAGGTGTCACTGTTTGAAAATTTAATGGGCAAGCTAAATGCTCCTGATGAAAATGGGTCTTACAGCAAAGAAAAGCTGAGTCAATTGGTGCACTGTATTCTTGTGGAATTCATCAAAACTAAGCTGGATCCCAAAGTCAAAGTGGCAACTATCATAGAGCAGGCCCTGGCAGTATTTGTGGTCTCAAGTGAGAAGCACATTCAGTCTGCCAATCTCCTCACTGGTTATTGCACAAAAATTAGGAGGATAATTGCCTTGACCTTTCTCCACTGTACTTTTCTTGGTGGATTCAATGTTGAGTGTGTTATCCCACAAGTACTGTCCAGGAAAGATCAGCTATTAGTTCAGGAGGAAGTCCAGACCAGCCCTGATGACAACTTTGCACAGTTATTTCAGGAAATGGCTACTATGGAGGAAATGCCAGTGCAGGCAGTGCTCAGCACTGCCTCTGTGGAAGCTTTAGGTGCTATACTAGATGTCTCACCAGAAGGCATGTCACTTGTGGAACCATTTTTCTGGCCCAAGATCAGTTGTGGTAGTGATTGCACAGAGGCTGTGATAAAGCTATCCTTTGAAGACTTTGTTGATATTCAAGACAACAATCCTGACACAGACCTTATTTGGGTGGTTTATTCTTGCTTTCATTCAACCTTCAACTTACATTTGGTCTTTAGTTTCTTTTGCAACAATGCAAAAGTTGTTGACCAAACAAGTCTTACCACACTCAGTGGTTGCATATAGACAGCCTGGAAAATGGTGTTTCCAATGGTAAAACAGGAAGCCAGTAAGGTAAAAATTGACTAGTTAAGAAATGGGGAAAGTTTAACATACTGCTATCACAAAAAGCACCAAAAAAGTCCTTTAGTATTGCTATGCTTTGCTCTACAGCTGTTGGATCTTGCAAGGCAATAGAAGCACTTCAAAGATCAATCCCAGGCTCAGTACTTGACCCATGGTGCTTTCCTTTGGATAGCCTCACTGATGCTGCTTCAGCAAAATCATTCTTGTTACAGCCACAAAACAAGGCCATCTTTACAGAATATGAACACCAATTGTGGAGGGCTCTTACAGAATCTGGCCAATCTAACAGTTGTCTTAGAAGCAAGGGTGGCACTTGGGTTGAAGAGAAAGTGATGGCCTATCTTAGAAACAGCAATGAATTTCTTAAATTCACACTCTTCACATTCTGTTCCTCTTCTGGGGTGACTGCTAGGTCATGGCAAATTTCTGAGCTCACATTCAAACCTGTGGATGACAAAGCTGCCAATCTGGAATGATACAAGGAAATCTCTGCATAAAAAATCCTTGGGCAAAGCAGGTGGGATTAGAGGTGTTCAATGCCTTATGGGCTCTGTCTCCACTGCTTGCTTGATCCCTCATTATCTATCTCAGAGTAGTGCATCTAAATGAGATTAAACTCCTTCAGCAGGTTTTGCTCAGGGATCCATCAAGATACATTGGTGTTATATTTTTGTGAAAATGGTTGCAAGCACCAAATACAGTGACCAAAGCAGCAAACTTTTCAGCTCCAATCACATTAATCAGGTCTTGAGAAAATCAGAGCTCCAAGCAGATAGCAGGATGCTTCAGCACATTATAATTTCCATAATGTGGCACCAGTCTCTAAGTGTACTTCCTGAACCTGATGGAGTTGATGAGGATGCACTACTGAATCAGCAAGCTCAGCATCACAGGGCAACAGGGAATAATCATTACAGCCCAGATGAAATCTGGTGCTGGACCAAAATGCAAGCTCCTGCATGTGCTCAACAAATGAACATCAGTCATGCACTTTAAGCCATACTCAGGTTGATCCCTCCCACAAAATTACTGGATAATTGCAGTAATGAGCTGCAATCACTGATGTTTTACTGCCTGATAATACCTGTTGATGGAAGTAGATACTGTTTGGTGTTATTATTACTGGAGGAGAGGGCTAAATTGGTTGGTGACATCTTGAACAGAAAGCCATTCATACTGGGGTCCCAAGTGGGTAGCCATTTTATTTAATCCTTCAACAACCTCTAATTATTCTTGTTAGCCTTCTTTGGAAATGAGGGAACTGGGTGTTCCTGTTCTTGTCCAAGTAGCCACATCTCTAGCTTACAGTACATCATGCTTAGAGCCTGTCAGTTATGTATCAAATGAGGAGTATCCTATAGAGCTTGTTTTAGGTGCTATAAAAATTGTCAGTAAATTCCTTGACTTCTCCCTCTGATTTTCTTTTCAATGGCTGCCTAAACAGGTCATTCTTTCTCTTCAAGAATGGAGCACTGGAAACCTGCTGTACAATGCACTGGGAGCCCACAATTGGACCACTGACAGAGACTGGGAGGTGTATTTGAAGCAAATTTTAGAGAGGTTTAAAGAGGCACATCCCATGGCTTGGCATTCATTCTCAGCATGAGTACATGAAGAGGCAAATAATAAGTTCATATGTGCTCTATCTAATTGCCTGATAAGGTCCAAAATGAAGATTGACTTTGGTCAAGTATCCATTCCTGTGGAGTGACTGAGTAAGCTGAAATCTGATGCTGTATGGTTGCATAGAGTCAATATCATTGCTTATACATAAGGAAATCAAATTCCATAGAGTTTGTATTGTGAATAGCTCTAAGAAAAGTTTTAAAAAATTGACTATTTCAAATGGCAGGAATAACAACTGCTTGATGTATTCATTATAAATATAAGTATAAGATCCTGCATTAATTTAATGACTAAGGCATAAAACAAAACCACTTGTGTCTAAAGGAAGTCTGCAAACCACCCAGACTGCTCTATCAGAAAAATTTACAGCCAGCCTTATTTCCAGAGATAGTTGAGAATTGTCACAAACTTGTTTCTGGGGTATGACCTAGAGGTTCTGGACAGATAGAGTGTGTGAGGAGACCAGGGAGAGATTCTAGAGACTCCAGGAATATCTCTAGGAAATGTGTTCAAGTGCTACCAAAGAGAAAGGATCAAGATGGGCAACAGCTTCAGCTTATGTGTTGCACCTCCTTCATTTCTAACACCCAATTTACAGGTGATAAGTTCCAGGTATAGTGACAATCAATACTCAACTTCCTGACCAGAGATTTAGTCAGGAGAGGTTTCCTTCTATATTGGTATTGAAAGGCTTTCAGCTCAAAACCTTGATTGGGGTTGAAAATAATATCTCTTGCATATCAATTATATTTTCTGTAAGTGTTCTTAATCTAATCATTGTCTCCAGGAAGTCAAGTATAAAATGGTTGTTGGCAGTGAGATTTAGCCTCCTTATAAATGCTTCAGCATTGAAGTTTCACCTCACTGTACCCCCTAAATTCATCTTTGGCATTGGCATTATACCTTCAAAGAGACATCAGCATTTGTCAGCATTGGGATTTTGCCCTCTAGGCAACCCCAAACACATTTCAGCATTGCTTGGCATTGGGATTTAATCCCTCTGGACACCCCAAAACCATTTGAGGCATTGGAATTTGCTTTAGATTTTGGCCCACTTCAGGAAATATCAACAGATATGCTATTAGGGACAACCCAAAAATACATGTCCTTTTTGAAGAGGGATTGAGCTACTAGATATTTGCAAATAACTATAAAAACATCATATTAGACTTGAATGAACATATTTGCATGAGCTGATTTCTTGTCAGCAAAATTTTTGATCTGTGACCCTCAAAAATTTGACCAAAGCCCCAAAAAAGGGTGAAAAATATGACAAAATGTGCAATCAACAGATTTCATTGAGAGTATTCTGAATATGTAATATATATATATATTGAAATGCTAACAAAATATGGTCTAAATTTAGCTAAAAATTCTATTGCATAATCTGCCTGTAGTGGGTGGCAGGTATCCATACTATTATTCCTGTATTGTTGCAAAATGACAAATCATGAATTATGCCACAACTACTGCAAATTGAGGTCTGAAACTTAGCACACATAATCAAACAAGTGTTCTAAGTATGACTCTGCCTCTTTTTTTGAAATAAATCAAGCCCTGGATAACCCAGGAAACATCAGGAAAATTTTGCAAAAGTAGGTCACTTATGACTATTTTGATAGTAGCTTCACAACCTGTCAACAAAATAAAATAAGATTTATATTGTCATAAAATAGAAATTTTCACCTTTCCAGAAATGTAGATTTAAACAAGTGCAGGACAGAACCAGAGGTGTGATATTGCCATCAGTTTACATTTTGCAACACTGCAGAATGATAGTAGCAACAGAATCCACATCCACTTAACAAAGCAATGTGAGGCCAATGAAGGAAGATAGCAGGATGATAAAACATCAGTGACCTCAACAGATGATCTCATAAAAATGGTAAAATCTTTTCATTTTATTGACTACCAGTACATAAATTTATACTATTAGTACTGGGGTTAAGTCAAGTATCACAATAGGGAAGTGCCTGTCCACCTGAGGTTATTCACTGGTTCATAAATCACTCTTGGCAATTCATGAGTGCATATGGGAAGGGATTGACTGAGAAGGCAGCTGCCTGGGCAGTTAAATGCCAAAAGGCACATCAGGTGGTCACAGAAAGGGCAATAATGTCAATCAAAGATGTACTGAACTGAATTACATTTGTATCATTCCATACCCAACATATGCACATATAAGGTTGATTTGGACCCTGAGAGTGCCTGAGAAGTGTGTTGAAATAGCCACAAAATTTAGCCATCCTTAAACATCATGAGAAAAACTGGAGATGTGCCCTTTGATGTCTTTTAAAGTTCTGAGTTTGGATCCATCATCAGTTTTCCTCTAAAAATTCTGGTTGCTGAGATATCTATTTTATTGTATTTGGCTGTCCCTTATTGTAGTGCTAACTGTAGAGGTAAGTGAATATTGTCAGTGTCTCCATTGCTCACACATATGCTGGATGTTGAAGTTTCCTTCAGATTTCATCTCACAATAACTTGACAATGGGACTGTGTGAGGTTGGCTATTCTATTGACATGTAGTAGTGGTGCCAGTAGTGGGCTCTCATTTTTCTTGGTCCTGAGATGGTTGAGACCATTTACAGATCTAATATAGTCAATCTTCAACAATGAATCTCTATGAATAAGAATATGTACTGAAGGGAGATGGGGCCATCTTTGAGGGAGACTAACACCACAGTATTGACACTGTTGCATCTGTCAATTGAGCTAGCTTGTCCATGGCTGTCATGAATTGATGTGTGGACCACACTTTAAGTTAGAACCCACAAGAACTGGAAGGGTGTAGCACATGAGCTGAAGCCAACAATTCTTATCTGTAGCATTACAGTTGAAAATCCTTCCAAAGTTATTTATGACATTTCTGATGTAGAAATATTGTAACCTACAACCTCTAGTTCTCTTTTACCTTTGAGAATGATTCTTGACAAAAACAAAGATTGTAAGGAATTTTTTTCACAACATGAATTTTACATGGATGATAATCCTTAATTTACAGATCATAATACAAGTTGAATTGCAAAAAATATCCAGTTGTTGGGGAGATATTATCTTCCAAAGTGTGTGATTCTAAGGGGCTAACCCCTGTACCCCCCATCAAAATCACAAAAATCAGCAGCTTGCAAAGTTCATAGCTCGACAATCAGGAAGTCTTTTTTTATGATTCCACTTGTGATAGGATCATCTCATTGAGGACTATTGTCTGTATAGATTTCAAATTGTGAAAAAATTTACTTGCAAACACAGTTTTACATATTTCTACCTTCTGAACTCAATTTCTATTTCCTATTTCAATATTTGAAAGAGATATGTTCATTATAGTATTGTACAATCTACAAGTTACTACTTGTCAAGATATATCAATATTCAAAATTTATTGCTAGTGAAACCCACATGCATTATTTTTGCATGTCACTGTATGTAAAAAATAAGTTAACCATCTTCCAGAATTGAACTTGGCATCTTTATTTCAATGAAAATTCAAAAGTGCACAACTAACCACTGATCCAACCACCCATTTTAAAATACTTACACTGCATGCTTTACATTGAGTTTTTGATTATGCTAAATCAAAACCTATTGTTCCAGACATGGCACCAGAGCCTATTTCCCCACATTTCATAAATATCTAGGAAGAACGATCACTGGAAGGTGAGCAGAGATCTCACGTAACCAACCGCTTTCTCAGGATTTGGGCCGCAGGTCATGATGATAATCAGCGATGTTGATAAGAAATGAGATGGCCGTTAGTCCCGGTCATGAGCCTGGTGTGCTACGTCAAATGCATTAAAGGGCTTCGACAGTATCAACTCCGAATGGCAAAATTAACAAGGACAACATGATTCATGCACTCACCAGACATGCGAACCACGAACTTTCGGATCACGCTTAGATCTGTTTCTACGTTACATAGCAAAACGACATGTCCATTCAGGGTACGAAATACAGTACGTAACAGCATCCAAGTACATCCGCGTCGCAGTGCAAATAAGAGATAGTCAACGAATGTCTGTTACTCTAAGGTAACGAATGGGAAGTGTCCTAGAAGCCGTTAGTATCCTACAAAGACCATAGGGATGCAAAAGCCATGAGGGGAACTACGATGCTGACTACTGCACTCAAAGAACTTAATGCCTTCATAGAAAGACTCGCAGATTTAGTAGTCCCAGTAGTTGAGGTACTTGGACTACCTGTACTACCTGATGTCGAGCCGGTGGAGCCAGATGTTGAGCTGGCTGTAGTTGAACTAACAAAAGAGATAATTAGCAGTGTACGATGTCAGATGAGCATAACTCACTTTGAGAAGACGGTTATGTATCTGATCTCCCAGTATGCAGTGTGATAATTTGACGGATCCGTAACGAGGTCGACGCATTGACCCGAACAAGTTTTGGCGAAGACACCCACTGCGAAGTTGCCACATACATCGATTTCCTAAGTGAAAAAATTATTTGTGAGAAATTACGGTAGTAAGCAAGTGCTTTATCCACTCAACGAGAATCATGGTCTGGGGTCCAAAGAACTTGGTAGTGTCACAAGACGAACTAGGGTAGAAAGCAGTGGGGTCACCCCAACCAGCCGGATTTGGGGTAGGCGTCGGAAGATCTGACGGGATGGCGCTGCGCGTGAAGAACCAGATTTTAATACCATCGTCATTCCACAGCATGGCGAAGGCACCACCACCGTTGCTTGCAAAGCCTGAACCGTACGACAAATTAGAGTCCGCAACTATACATCCTTCGTTGCCGTTAGTGGCATTGAAGCAATCTGTGCTGATTAAGTTGCCCGTTTCAGTAACTTGACCTGCTGGTGGGTGGGTGCAACCATCCTCCGTGTGAAGAGAATACTGATTATTAGTGGCGAGATTGACATTCTCGACAATGTCAATTTCGCCGTTTTGAGGCCAACTTTGGCCGGTCATCCAGAACGAGGGCCATACAGAGCACTATGACGAGAAGTAAGTACGGCAGTATGGCATGATGAATCTACGAGGAAAATATACTCCAAATGGCATATGTATAGCGTCCATTATAACCAAACTTCCAGGCGTTATCTGATCCTTGCTCAATATTTGGACAGTATTTCGGCCGTACGATCCACCGGGGGTTGCAGAGGTGAAATCATCCACTTTGATAACAACGTTTCCGACCGAGTTGACGGAGGTGAGATTCTGTGCCTTAGCGAATGCTTCGTCAGTGAAATTTACATTGCCTGCACATCAGAAAAGTTGTGAGTAGTCCACTGAGCCTACTTTGAAACGTTATGCACCTTGATTTCCGGGCTGTCCAAAGAAATTCGTGGCATCATTGCCTGTCTTGTAGTTCCATAGGTCAAAGCTGCGAGTAGAATGAATGAGACGGGCCAATGAGTCATTGCCATTCATAACACATACAAACTGTTGCCACTGTAGTTTCTTGCGAGCGTCAACTGTTGGGAGAAAGCAGACTTCAAAAGAATGGCGAGGGCTATAACGCGCAACATTTTTTTGCTTCGTAGTAAAGGTATCGAGGAGGAAGAAGGCTGAGGGAGAACACAAGGTTGACTCGTTTTGTGGATAGTGATCGTAACCTTGTTGGACTGTGGCTGCGCTTTGATGGAATTAAAACTGCCGGAGCGGCTGGGCCCTCGGCTTGTGAAGGGATATACAGTCATCCACCAGCCAGTGCCGGGTCACCTCGTGATCACACCCACGGACCCAATTCTGCACCGTTTCGGCTCATTCTTTTTTCAATTCATCCCTTGCATGTCAACTATAGGTCTATGTAGTTTATAGAATATAAAAATTGATATTAAACCTGTAAAAAATTACACAATATGTGAAAATTACTAAATTCTAATGTTTTGAACAGTGCTTGAAAAGTATGAGAGCTGTTGTTGTGAAATTTGAAGCTATTTTTGCACACTGTTAGATGGGTATAATACTCCTATACATGTATATAGTTTCTATCTTTGTGTATCTGTTATTGTGGCTGGGATAGATTTGATCAAATACAGATGGCTCTCTTGTTCTGCTGCCACATATTCTGTATGCAAGCTGATTCAATGGTGCCATGCTTAAACTGGATCCTGCACTCTATGCCATTGTTCTAATGCTTGGAAGGCAAAACCAGAGAGTTTGCATGTCAACAGGAGGTGAATGGGAAGGAGAAATAGTGGGAAATTGCAAACAGAGAGTCAAGGCAGAGAAGCATCAAGTACTGCCTAAACCAAAATGAGGGGCATTAGCAGGACCCATACCATGTCCTAAGTTGATAGATACCCTTGAAGGTAACAGTGATGACAACTGCAATGAGTCAAACTGGAATGATGAGGCTGATGGTGTTAATTTATCAAGCCAGACTGGTTGCTGTGGCCAGTTTAGGGACATTCAGCACTGGGTGGTTTTACTAAAAATGGATTAGAGTTGAGACACACCTAAACACCACCAGTTTTCTCCTTTCTTGTGCAACCTGATGACTCTATAAATTTTGTGCAGATAATTGAGAAGGTACTTAAGTGTATGTACAAATTAATATTTGCAAAAAAAATATATTCAGTGCTCTGTTAAGCAAAAACCCCTGGCACTGGATGGTGTCATGAATTCACCTTTTCTTTTTGGTGATTATCATTATCTTATCTTTGGATCTTATCACAGGAGCATCTAATCTCTGGAATAACACATGGACACTGCATGGACATCATGAGGTGACTGTGCCCATGAGGACAACACAAGACTTCCTTCTTTACAATTGATCATTACTTATATGCATAGACTATGAGTAGTACATGCATAGAACATGCATAGGGTAGTATTTAGGTACATTTTTTGTACTCAGAACCCCAGTCTTGAGCTAGTCATATCTCTACTAGCAATACAGTGCTTACCTCCCTATTCCCCTTTTTCCCTGAATGATTTGATGACCTCAACATTGCACTATAGAATGTACAGTTTGTGTGTCTGACAGATGGTGGATGACTGTACCAGGGTGAGTGGAAAAAGCTGGAGCAACTCACTCCTCATTGTCAGACACACAAACAATACACTCTATAGTGCAGTGTTGAGGTCATTGAATCACTCAGGGAGAGGAGAGGATAGGGGAGTAAGAATAAGCACTGTATTGCTAGTGGAAATATGATCAGCTCAAGACTGGGGTTCTGAGTATGAATGATGTAACCAAATATTACCCAACTCATGTACTATGTGTGTACTACTCATGGCCTGTGCATGTAAGTAACAATTAATCATAAAAATAATGTAGCCTTGTGTGTCCTCATGGTCACAGTTGCCTCATGGTATCCATGCAGTGTCCACATGCTATCCTCAAGATTAGATATTCCTGTGATAAATCCAAAAGATAAGATAAGATAATGATGAATGCCAAAAGAAAAGGTGAATTCATGACACTCATACTCATCACTGATTAGTTCCCAATTAGGTTATATCTGAGTCAGACCTAATTGGGAAGTTGTTCATGTAGATTATGTCAATCACAGTGCAGCATGGTACTGCAATATCATATTCCAATCATAACAGCTCATAGTTTTTAATTTTCAGGCAATATTCCCTCTATAAGATACAGTATTTGACCATTCAGTTGTATTCTAAAAAATTCTTTGCATTACTACACAACAAAAAACAAAGACTGTAATTTTTTTTACATTTATCCATAGTTGTGCATCTCAAATTTGAAAGGGATTGAAGCAGGATTTCTGGAGTTATACATCTCTAAAGTTAAAAAGTTGAATTCAGCCAAATCAACTCATTTGTACACAGGACTTTGATCACAAATTTCTTATCAATTCACTCAATTAGGTTAATATGGTTTTGTAATTATGTAATAGTCTAGGACCCCCCTTTCCTCCTCCCAAATGGTAATCCATCTGTTTCTCAAAGAACTTCCAATGGATCCATGTAATCCTTGCTGTGTGATTAGCACAAAGAAAGGTGCTACATTATTAATATGAAATTTTGTATGTACAAGTTTAATTCTGATGTGCTCACATTTATGAAATAGAATAGTTAGGATAGCCCCAGTAATCAATTTCATTGAGAAATGTCCTACTTTACAAATGACCTATGCTGTACAATCAGGAAAACAAGGAAAAATGGATCTAGGTTTATATAGGCAGATTTACACTGAGCTGAAAAATAATTGGTATCATATATACATTTATTGCACATCAATGTTCAATGCAGTATCTGACACAGTAGTTTGTGAAAGTAGCAAGGAGAGTCAGTATTTCAAAAAAGCTCATGTGAAAGATTTTGGTTTCATGACAATTGTAATCAGTTGTAAAATTTTATAATGCCTTATCAAATCCATTCAGATATTTGTAGGCTTGCACACATACTTATGATGCAAATTACTAAAAACTTCATCTTCACTTAACAATACAATACATAATGTTAAATTTCTCAATTATTGACTCAAGTTGCAATGTTCTCTCAGATGACTTAGTTTGTTCACAACTTACATTATTCTAAGCAAAGAGTACAGGTAGGCAAACCAACTTTTGCATTTTGGTCAGCCCACAGGTAAGGAGTTTAAAATATCCCATTATAGTGAAGGATTATACAAATCAATTGTGTTTACAGAAGGTACTAAGATGCTACAATTCAGACAAAACTAAGGTATTGCTAGATTGAAATCTTGAAATAAAGGTTATATAGAGATTATAGGTAGCACTTTTGCAATGCCTTATATAAGATGGCAAGACCTTATTGGTAATGTCACACTTCTAGCTGAGTTTTAACTAATTCTGAAAATATCCACAACATTAAATTTTTGTGATGGATTAATTATTGCCTGAGGCCATGAATATAAAGATGTTTTCATTCATTTAACTCATGCAATTCTTGCATGATTCATGAATAAATGTACATAGTATTCCAGCCATTGCATTCCATAGTATACTCATCCTCAGTGTGCTTACTGTCTTCATTATTTCTATTATTACATTGGATTTATTATTTCACTAGGTTATAGTTCAAGCTGTGAATATGAAGATATTCAGTACAAATGACCTAAAATTTGTCAATAGTTACTTGCATAAATACCTGCACATGACAT
>JASFDH010001616.1:0-13953 GCA_036937195.1 Nidularia pulvinata
ATAGCTGAGGAGAACATGACGGGCTCGCGAGCGTTGAGCCAAAAGTAATCAGAGTCGAAAGCACGGTCCCACTTGACCCCAGTGACACAGGAGTAGACGGAAAGCGATGGTTTGTGGTCTCCTTCATATTTAGAAAATATGCTAGTGATGCGTGCATTATAATCATCTCGACAAATATCCATTGAGCGCGAATGAACAGGCACCCGAGCCCTTAATCGACGAGCAAAGAAACCTTTTGAAGATGCCAGCTCCACTGCTTTATCGACAAGCTCTTCATCCCCAGAGATCGTTAATGCTTTAGTCGAATTATAGCAGGCGATATCAAGAATACAACCTGGGCATTCAGAAAGTATGGTGTCAATGATGGTTTGGGCATCATCAACGCTACAATTAATAGCTGCCATGGTACCTTTAGCAGTTTCTTGAACATGAGTCATAGAGATCCCTCGAGCTATAGCAATTTCCAGTACCATCTCCTGGGACATCGCCCCGCAGCCATACATCATGGCAGTTTCTCCTGCAGAATGCCCAAGTACGACGTCTGGCCTTATGCCGATGCTCGTAAGAAGATCAAATAGCGCCATCTGAAGCATGGCTAAAGCAGGAAGTGTGATGGATATCGGCCATATTTGATCCAGGGTGATAAGGGCCGGAGCTTCGTCGAAAAGTCCAGTATGTTTGATCAAAGAATATCCAGCGATTTTTGTGAAATGGTTATCCATCTTCAAAACCGAGTCTCTGAATTGTTTGTTGAACTTAAATAATTGACGTCCCACTGGAAGGGGCTTTCAGAGGTTGAACTGTGTGAAGAGGACGAAACACTTACTATCAAGATATTGAGGTCCTTGGCCAGAGAATACGAATACCACAGGTGGCTTAGTACGAGGGGAGAACGCCGGCGAAGAATATTCTAATTTATTCGTTTCTGGTGACCATACCGTATAGGAACGCCATGTCATCTGCCTAGACCGCCTCCCATAGACAGACGATAAATCTCGTAAAAGGGATTTATCAATTTTCATGATGAGATCAGCGAGATCAGAGGAATTGAGAGAGGCACTGCGAGGCGAGAGTCCTCCAGTAACGAACAGGATGGATTCTGAACAGTCTGCATCGTCTTTTTGACGAATTAAGGGAATAGGTGGAGCCTCGATAAGAGCATGTCCGTTTGCACCTCCGATCCCAGAACTCGTGAGAGAGACAAGCAATCTTCCCGATGGATGGCGAGCACAAAGTCTTGTGGGTTCTGTGGGCACCCGAAGACGAGAGCTATCCCAGTCTATGGCGGGATTGGGTTTATTGAAGTTAACGTTTGGTGGAACAACGCCTGTTCGAAAGATAGAGCAGACTTTCGATAGCGATGCTAAAAATGCGGTGATTTCAAGATGGCTAGAATGATTACATGAGTCTGAGAACTCGAAGAGAGGAACAACTTCTTTACCCTATATTTCCCTTCACACTACCAACGAGAAGTTCGCCTTGACGTTTGAATTTCTTGCCGACCCAATTAGCTTCTGTGGGATCTCCTGCAGCAGTGCCGGTTGCATGTAGCTCAACGAAGTCAACCTCGGAAGGATGCCTTCCTGTTCCTTGATATGCACGTGCCATTGCGTCCGCCTGAGCTTCAGCTACAGGAGCGCCGGCGGGTGCAGCTCCTCCAGAAGAATTGATGCCAGTTCCCAATATCTGTTATCGTCAGTGAAGGAAATAGCAGGAAGAACCAAATTACATACTGTAGCATAAATGTGGTCGCCGTCCCGAATGGCATCTTCAAGGGGCTTTAGAGCTATGACCGAAACTCCTTCTCCCCTGCCAAACCTAAGACATTTCATGAGACACGCTCAATACTGGAGAGGAATGTAGTACCCATTGGCTCCTTCGTCGAATGGTTTACACTTTCCATCTGGAGATAGAATGGAGGCACGACTGTATTGGATCCAGTCGAGAAGCCTAAGGACTTCATTTAGTAAATCACAAGTGATAAGTGCAAATATGCGAACCGGACATTCAATTGGCAGCCACCGACAATTGCAGACTCACAGTCACCACTTCGGAGAGCCTGGACGGCGAGATGAAGTGCCGACAATGTTGAACTACATGCTGTTTCTGTCGGGATGGATGGTCCGAGGAGATCGAGGACGTATGATACTTTATTAGCAATCATAGATGGATAACCTGTGAATGAGCCAAGAGCATCGTGTTCATCCTGTTACTCAGAGTTTATTATATATGCCATGAAATTGAAAAAAGGGACGGACAGGATCGGCAATTGTAGTAATGTCGAAGGCAACGCCTGACATGTAGCAACCGATATTTCTTCCGCGATAATCAATTCCTGAGTCAAGTAGAGCCAGGAATGAATGCTCAATGAGCTTCCTGGTGCTGAGTGCCATACTCCTCGCGTCTGTGGCCGTGATCCCGAACTCAATATGATCAAAGAGCGATATATTTTTCAAGAAACAGCCTGTATCAGTGAGAACACGACCTGGAGTATGACCTTTCCAACTTTCAGTCGTGTATTAGTCGAGGTGCTTGTGAGGGGAAATAACTACTTACGTGTTGATATTGAAACGTTCTAAAGGGATTTTTTCATATGCCTGACCCTTGTTCATCAGGAAGTCAAAGAACTGTTTATGGTCGAGGTTTCCATTCTCGGGCCCGCCAGGAAACTCGGTGGATATGCCCACCTGTTCAAAATCGCCGTTATCGGTAGGTATATGAGTAGACAGAGACAAATAGCACCTACAATAGCAATTGGCTTCGTATGATTAGATGTATCGCTCATAGGAACTATTGCTGCCCTTTTACAAGCGAGAAAGTGCTTGAAAGCAGGTATGAAGAGTTCGCGCTTTTAGAGTGAAAACCCCATCAGAAGGCTGATCCCAATCTATAGAAGTCGGTGGGGCTGCTGAAACTGCGAGGATAGATAATTACATATCTACAATCATTCTCGAATAGTGGCGATGTGAGTGTTGCTGGGAAATGGAAAGCAAGCGATCGAAGCGATCACACACGGGGCCTCTGTGAGATAATACTATTTTCGCTCACACCAAAGCTCCTGGAAAACGAGTGAGAGGAAAGATGTCACCACAAAACATCAAGCAAGTGACTCGGGCCGTGATGAACTCGTCACTAGAACATACGTGATGGAAGTTAGAGTTGATACATGAATAACAAGTGGCACACCTGTAAAGTCTGGACGTGCAAGTTTGGACTTCAGTATTCTTATTAGAAGAATATTCTATTATAAGCATCGGAATGATTAGATGTCCACGTGGAGCGGCGCGAATATTGTTATAGGTTAGCAGTTCACACAACTACTGAGGGGGTAATTTGCACCTCGTGAGACATGAAGGATGTTGAAAACAACAACGAATTTAATATCGAGGTCGCGCCTTGCGGGAGACTATATTTTGTCGCTAGTAGAAAATGCAGAAATTTATGAGCACTGGTGCATATTCTAGAGCACAGGCTTAAATCTGACTCACGACACAGCGGTGCAGGAATATGGATTAACTTCGGCAGGAAGGCCACTCTATTGTATGGCGACTGGTTTCCAATGAACCCGTTGTGTTTCCGCAAGCATCCCGAAGTTATACCTCTTAATCATAAATGTCCAATTGGAATAGAAGCGTTTTCATCTGTCAATAACGACAAAGGTTTCCTGTCGCAGGAGCACACCTGGAGTCCTGGACCACTCTTTATGGAAAGCTAGAAGTACAACAGGCGAGTCATTTCGAAAGGATCAAATCTTAAGGAACTTTCCGAATCGATAGCAAGGTTAGCAGGTTGAAGAACATAGATGCACAATGGGCATAAACAGAGAGAAGAGGTGGAAGATCCAATGGAGCCCGTCACAGAAGCTCGGCAAAGCCGCAACTGATACTTACATAATCACATCGTGGATTCTATCTTAAGACAACGGCATATATGATCGCCGTTCGAAGTGTACCGACAGATTTGGCACATACATAGTTAAAATATGAGTACACGTGTGTTTGGTGAATCTATCGCGTAATTTACTACAACTACGTAGACGAGCTTGAACAGGTGTCATATTTGACAAGATTTTGGATCTGAACTTTGCAGAAATTTTCCTATTGGCCAGAAGTGAATTAGGTTCACGGTTGTTATTCGTAATTATTGGAGATATAATGTGCAAAAAATAAAATCAATAACTTCTGCAGCAGTCAGGAATATTTTGACAACTTTACCTGAGTTCAATTAATTTATCTAAGTTCTTGAGTCAAATTTTCGATTACTACTTAGTGCCTTTGATAAGAAATTTCTTATAATTTAGTTCTAGGGGTGACCATTGCCGGTGCCAGTGATCCAGCAGTACTGCGCGGCCTGGAGGTCGCCACTACTCAGGATAGTACTAAGTATATAACATCCCGATCATACGTGCCATACTTAATCTATATACAATAGTGTGAATATGATTCAAACTCGTCTACATAGTTACAATGCATTAGAAAATAAGTCCACGATTCACATGTGTACTCATATTTTAACTACATGCCAAATCTGTTGATACATTTCGAAATGCGATCATATTGACGTTGTCTGAGGTGTTCTTTATTGATTTACCTGCGACCGCTTGATTCATGTCGCATCCTTTTGCCGCATCTCCCATAACAACTTGAGCATGCAATCATTGCCGCAGAAATAGAACTCCTTTCCTCCTTTGCTATGTGCAACCGATAACCGCGCGATAGAAGAAGCCTGTGTTAAAATAGCGTCCCAGCAAAGGACAAAATGTTATAAGGGTGATAAACGAGCGAAGATACAAACAATAGACCACATCGTTTATAAGTAAATAAATGAAATAAACTGAGTACGAATATACGAAACTAATACACCAATTAAGAGGGGCTGCGCACCGCTCCGGCACTTGCTCCGTTCTTATCCGGGTAACACGGCAAGCTTGTAATTATTCCAACAACCTCATACACAGCGCTGCCTAATTAAATGTAAGTGACATGGACATTAGCCCCACTCTTCGCATCTTGATTTGTGTCACATCCTTTTGCCGTGTCCCCCAGGACTACTTGTGCTCAGCATGAAGCCATTTCTGCATAAATAGAATTCCTTTACTTCTCTGTCTATGTGCTACCGACAACCGCGTGAGAGAAGAGGCCTAATATAGAGTACAGCACTTCCTAATTTAAATGTAAGCGACATGTGCATGAGCTCCACTCTTCGAATCATTCAAATATGTATACATTATCTCCAGAGATCAAGATCAAAATCAAGGACTGTGGCGGATTCAGATGTTGCACATAAAGGTTCGACAGCATCGTTCCTTCATGGCGACTTGCAAGCCTACCTGTCGATTTACCCGACGTTTACCATGGTTCTTGTAGTCCCGGTCATCCCAACTAACCTCGCCATCGTTTGCATAGAGAGCTTCCTCTACGGAATCTTCTTCCTTGGATTCATATCTTCTCTCTATCTACTTGTCCATCGCCAGCGTCATGTTTCAGGGAGCGCATCTGCGGCTTTCTTTTCGCCCTTTGTTCTTGGATCTATTCTCCTCTTCATCGCCGTTACTGGGGTAAGGTCTTAGAATGACTACTTCTTTAACAAACTGAACTTTTCATAGCACTGGATATGCACTGTTATTCGCTTATTCCATGCATTCGGAAAATTAACCGGCGGGACTGCGGCAACAAAATATTATGTTGATTTATCTCAGACGACTGAAGTGGTCAAAACCTCATTCTTGGTGGTTGCCCTGTTTGCTAGTGATTCCATGATGGCGAGTCCGGATCATTGTATTACTATAAAGTGCCATTGATGAACCAAATGTTAGGTTTATCGCCTGTGGACTGTTTGGAATCGTCAGATATTGGTTACAATTTTCCCATTATGCATGCTCATAGGTCTCACAGGTCAGATTTTCGGAAACATATGTCGAGACACTGCATAATATCTTTTGTTGACCAGTGAGCGGAATCGGAATCACTTATCAATTTACAGTTTACACACCTGGTGTAAATGTCTACATTACTGATTCTGGTCGTTGGATCACCAGTGAATGTGTTTTCACGTTGTGGTTCGTCGACTTGTATTTTTTCATTGCAATGTCTTTATCTCACGTCACACCCTTTAGCTTAAACGTTTATAGTACTGGTGAACGCTCTGCTAGTCATCGTTTCATCCTGAAATTCATATAGCAATTCACCAGGATTTATTATATATCGCATCTGGTCCATCAATTCAGAGACCAGATCGTACGGTGCTCAGAGTCTCAATGTACGATGATATTTTCGACTCATACGAACATGCTTCTCATATGTATCACTCAGGGAGTTCTTGCGATTATCATCGAGAGTGCAGCAGTGTATACGTGAGTAAAACATGGGCCCAATCTATCGCTTCCTAATTAATGCTTCAAATTCTTTAGGACCTGGACAGTTTTCTTCATTGCATGCTATCAAGCGCGCACCACCCTCCATTCATTCGCTCTTGATTGCTGGCCAGCCGTCGCAGGAATCGTCTTCATGCTTATTAACATTCGTGTCGGTCTGGGATGGGCGTTGAAGGGGAATACAGATGCCGGAGCGAAAACTACATCTTTCCGCGTTGCACCTCATCCCACCCATACTACTCAAACCGACGGAACCACCACTGTGAATACCGAGAATTTCGCCCTACATCCCGTTGCGGTGCATATTAATCGGATTATGGATGATGACTTACACTCGAAATATGGACAGAAGTCAGAGGGCGAGAATTCGTTTATGAAACCTGAGCAGGTATAGTCTACAATGACAAGATAAGTCTATTATTTGAGTCTGTGAATTTTGTAATATGTATTCGCTTCATGGTATTCGAGTACTCAGTAATGTGTATGTATAAGGCAGAGCCTTGTTGGACGTAGCTTGAGCTCTCAGCTGAAGCCTTAACTATTCCAGTTGTCAAATAATCAAAAGAAGTACCTCTCGCTTCCAAATTCTTGCCGCATGACGATACAGCATGATGTTGGATTTGGGCAAGACTTACGAGCCGGAAAGTCGGGGTGGCTCGGAAGTTCAGAGATTAATATTGATACTACGATATTGTTGCAGAGATATCCGAGCCAAATATATACTGAGTGATTGCGAAGGAAAAAATCACCTACAGCTTCCCATATTGACAAAGAACATTCTATACAATACTACAGTATCCTATAGGTCCTTTGGATGTCGAAAACGTTTTTTTAAAACCCCGATCACAACTTATAATATCTCTGAGTGACAAAATGGATGCCGGCGGCAAGGTGGGATCGTCGGCAGTTGGATATCTTCGACAGGTCGCCGCGGGAATGCTAACGGCTAAAATGCTTACTCCGAGATGGGTATCATCACGATATTTTTGTCTACCTCTACATGCCCTCTGACCTGATATTGACTTCTTATCAGTTTTGATAACTCACTCTGTGGCGCACGTTGTAGATGCAAGGATAGCACCTTCTACTTTTTATGATGCTGATATCTTGGTTCGTGATTTGAAATATGGGACCTACTGTTCTGATTGCATGTTGTGCTTGTCATGGTTCACACTTTTGATAGAAGGCGCAGGCGAATAGCGTCATAAGGGTTGCACCCTTTCCATTCTGCTATTCGTGATCATCATTTTGGAGCCTTGAATACTTCTACTTGAAATAGATAGTGGGCTTTGACCTTCGTATGAGCTCCCATGAATGATAATCATCTATCAGACAAACATAGAGAAGTAGTATTAGCGTACTCTATTTAGCTGACGATCCTCGTATTTAACTTGTTCGCATCATGTACCTACTCATCTCCCAGGATTGACATGGCTTCATCCGCTCCTTCAATTCTACATTCAGGACTGCAGAAGGCCTCATGTCTCTGCAAATCTGTCCAGTTCCAAATTACGGGTGACTTTTTCCAGTCGCTTGTATGTCACTGCAGGAACTGTCAGAAGATGTGTGGTTCTCCGTTCATGGCAGTAATTTTTCTCAAGACCGAGGTCAGCTCTGTTTATTTTTTCCACTGCTGTCTAAGTGGAATCTTTATAATGATATCTTCCTTATCAGCAATTAGAAGTCACACACGGAGCTGAAGTATACCTTAAATCATATCATGATACAGACACAGTCTCTGGGCGCACAATGAAACGCTGTTTTTGTGCCAATTGTGGCTCGACACTTTTCGGCGAACTTGATTCCACTCATCCTCGAGTTGTACAGGCTCAGAAACAAGGAGGAAAGGGTGTTGTCCTCGTGAACCCTACCGCCATCGATCGTACTGATGGATTATATGGTCCAGATGGATATGGTGCAGGAGCGGAATGGTGGCCGACAAAGGAGGTGCATATTGATAAGAAGTGGGCATGGGTTCCGGAGATACATTGCAAAAACCTTGAGAATTAGAGCGGCCACATATAACAGTAATGCAAAGTGGATGTCGTCTATACGCCATACACATGCCATTGGATAGAGCTATGAGTTAAAAGATAGCCATAAAAGAACGTTCACCATCGTACTATCGAATAGTTCCCTGTCTTCCATTCGTCCCAGCTTCGCTGCGAATAACAAGGTATTACCCTCTCAAGCCTCAGATAGATCTGAGAATATGAAAAAGATCTGTCATTTACAAACGCTAAGAGTTAGCAATGAATGATCCGTCTTCTAATCCCAAAAAAACGATATGACATTAGATCGGAACCATGCCCCATCTTTCTGCGATAGTTCGCGACCGTAGCCGGAATATGGAGGGATTCTAAACCTGACAACCACCCTGTATTTATATCTGACGTATCGTAATTGTTGGCGTCATATTCATCGGAACCGTATATCTGCTGGGTGGCTGATTCACGCGCAGTGGCCATTTTCTTTCGTCGTTCAACAGAAGAATCTGACAATCATGTATATCCGAGGCATGAAGTCGCCCGCAGTGCTTGTTGAAATGAGCCACACCTTGTCATCAAGCTGAGGACAGCTGTGGAAGGGAATATGACTTCTATTCCAAAGTTCGAACGCATCTGAGAGCCGTTCTCGATACGCGACATCCTCAAGTATAAGATGCAGTAACCGGATCATGTAATCTGCGAGTTCGCAGAGGGCGATACTAACCTCGTTCAATATTCGAGGATTCTACTGTCGACAGTCAGATAATTCTAGATGAGGATAAGGAATGGCAAGAATGTGAGATTGATTATCCTCGATATAGTCGTTCCATGACGAAAGGGCGCACGAAGAGTTGCAGCCGCTGCATACGCCAGGGATCTTCGTGTGGAAGAAGGTCTAGAAGGTGCAACTTACTATATGCCCCCCATTCTATCCAAGACACATAGCATCCCAAAGGGCGGACCCTGGATATGTCTCATAGGACACCGTGGAAACCAACGTGGCTTGGCTGGGGTCCGTGGGACTGTGTAACTATTGGGTTGGTGAGGTAGGATGGATTGAGAGAGCGAAGGACGGAGCGGGAAATGCAGGGTATGCTGCAGCAGGAGATCAAGCATGGATTGGAGTGGAGACGCAAGGTCTGCTGGAGCTGGAGACGCGGCATCTGCCTGGAGAGGAGACGTGGTGTGTATATCTGGATGAAGGAACACAGGAAGTAGAAAATGCACGACTCGGCAGACGAAACGTACCTCGCGCCGATAAAGATGCTCAGCTCGATAACTACAGAGATAGATGGGCATGGCGCCCTCCAACACCGCCTTTAACTCAGACCAACAGATGCGCATTCATTTTCTTGGCCGGGTCTGGCGGCCTGTATCCAGGGGCGAGTGAAGGAGGAAGGGGAGATGGAGCGGGTGCTGAAGCAGGAGAGGCAACGTGTGTTGGCATAAGAAAGGTAAGGTGTGCAGCAGCAGGAGAAGCAGCAGGTGCTGGAGCGGGAGACACTGCTGGAATGGGAGAAAGCGTTATCGTGGGGCGGAAGGACTAACAGACATAATAGAGTAGAACTCATGTCCCAGCAGAGGGAGCGTGTGTCGTGCTGAGGAAAACACCCAGTTCGAGGGCTAGTTGAGATAGATGGGCATAACATCCTTCTACGGTGCCTTCAATTCGATCCGACCAATGCGCGTTCATAGTCTTGACTGCGTCTGAAGGCTAGTGTATACACTAGGTTTGCGAAGTAAGATGTACCAGGGAAGCGGGGAATAGGGCTGCGAATGGGGGGTGTGCTGGAGAAGATACACTGGGCAGGCGAGGGGAATATGGCATATGTTGGAGCAGAAGACGCCGGTTGCACTGGAGGAGGAAAGCATGGTCTACTAGAGAGGGAGACGCAGAGTATACCAGAGGACGAGGCACAGTATGTGCAGGAGACGAGGGAACATATCATGTGCTAGGAGAACGAATAGTAGACGTAGGGTAAGAGCCAGGTGCCGGGGAAGGAGAGTCCGCCGTGCCGATAAAGATGCTCAGCTCGAAATCGGCAGTGCTTATGGAGGAACGCTCAGGTCGTCTTGCATGTGCGTTTATCCTGTCCTGCCGACTCTCATCTACCTTTTACAGGTGAAATGCGTATATGGGCGAGGGTACAGCGTACTCGGGATCATACAGATCAGACACGACCCGAGTTCCATAGTGTATATTGAGGGCGAGGCAGTATCTGATTATAGATGCGCAGAATAGCGAGAAGGGAGTCGCGCTCGCATTGCTCATCGTCTTGTGCAGCAGCTCCACGATGGCCCATGCGAAGTTCATAAAAGGGACCTCGCCCGTGGAACCTTCGCTGCCTCCTTCACTATGCTCCGAAAGACCTCCACCACCCTCCCCGTGACGAAACACCTAACTACCATTACACTGACAATGAGGGTCGAGAATGGCGTCTGGAGCGCAGGATTGCGCTAAGCTCAATAGCATAAGGATTTCAAGGCCGGCTCGAGAGAAACTCTGTTTCCTAGGGTAAAAATCCGAGATCCTCTTGTCACAGGACGAGACCTAGACTGGACGACGCGATGGCGTGGCGTCGGGACTGCAAGGGGGCGGGAGACGAAGCCCTCACGACTCTTGCTAACTGAGAACAATATGGCTGAATCCTGAGTGAAGAATGGTATGCGCGGCCATACGAACTGAGCAGTGAAGCTGCATCATGACGACGGGTCGACGCCCAAGCTTGAACATTGGGCATGAGCGTGAAGGCCGGTACAGTTGACGATGGCGATTGGCTGGGAGGGACAGTAACTACATGGAGAGTTGCAAAATTACTGACGTATATCTTGTCACAAAACCATGGCTACACATCTTGTGGGCAACATCGAGCAATCCAGACGACACTTGCCAGTCGCTCATCTAGCATCGTGGGATCAAGCGTGAGTTCGACCGTGTCACAGATTGGGAAAGTTAGCACTTATGATATTAGAACCTCTTTCAAGTGCCATTCGTGGCTGGCGTCTGGCGTCTTGGTAGTTGGCAGCGGCGTCTCGGCGTCGTCGTCATCATTCGAAAAGAGAATGGCAAGCGCCTGTCGCCGGATGTCCGGAATTCGACAGGCCGCATCCAAAGACTTAGGTTTTCAACAAGGACAAATATCAATTTCGCACTTTCGCCAACTCGCGCAATTTTCTCGAATTTCATCCTACCCCTCTGGTAGCCGTCTTTCCCCGCTATCTGAGTGCTTAGCAGCCTTCTTGCAATGTTACTAGCACTTTAATAAGTAGGTATTTTTACGCTCGCGTCCAGATGCTCAAATCTTACAGGAGTCAGAAATAACAAAATAAAATGCTATCATGCGCGAAAAGAGGATATAATGTGAAAAAATGATGTATTAAAGATCCAAAAGAAGCATAAAGCGAAGACAGAAAGTCCATCGCCACTAACTATAATTATACCAGGGTTCAGTCGTATGGATTTGATAATGGCAGTAGGTACCGACATCTTGAACGTTTGAACTTTTATTTGGCGGCATCGGCGTCAATCTGCCAACAAAGCGACGAATAAGGCATAAAATCCCTCCCTTCTGTCCACTGAGACCTGTCTGTGATTTGGGATAAGAAGCCCTCACTGTCCCAGGATGATGAGCGCCATTTCCACAACGCGCTGAATGAGCGCGCGTTAAATTATTAATACCTGAACTTGTGTGGTATAGCGTCATTTTCCATGAGGTCCACCATGCTCTCGGGTCTTACATGCCTGCCAGTGAGTGAGGAATAATTTGGTGTCATGATCAGATGTTCTCGGCGAAGTGTGTTGTCTGTGGTCACGGGCTGGATGAGTGGAGACGGCTAGCAGTGCATAAGGGAAGGAGAGTATACCACGCAGAACTATGAACGTCCTGCCTACTACGAGGGAGATGAAAGTCTCGTGCACCTTGAACGTTGACGGATCCTTTGATGACATAGAATATCTGTACGGTAGACAAAGAATACGGACGAGACGGCGGGTTTCAACGGGGACTAGGAACATACACAGGGGTTAGCCTTCGAGCTTTACTCGGTTTGCGCACACCGGGGAGTATGATGAATTGGTCAGCGGCAATGAACCTTCTATCTCCGACAATCTTTTTGAACGACCAATCGCTATTCGCCGCCAACTTCAGATTGACCATCTTGGCCGTCCATACGATCCCTGCACTCAGAAATCGTCAGCGATTCCAAGCTAACAGAAAGAAGCAAAAAATTTACTTACGTCTCTGCTCCTCTGCTTTCGTCTCAAAGCTCAGCACCTCTCGTATGGGCTCCGTATCGTGGTCTCACCTCTCCGGGAAATTCTCCGACATAGACGGGGGGGGGAGTCGACTCTGTCGTCGTCCAGCCGTAGAGCACCAATTCCAGTAACTGTACCATCACCCATTACAGCAATTTCATCGTCTACTTACAATGATGAGAAGACAGTCAGGAATCAGTTTAATATGACAACAGCGTACCGTCAATCATTGCTTAATGCTGGCACAGTATAGGCCTTGTATTTATTCTGTGATTTAAACGTTCTTTTGCCGTGCATGACGCTGTTTGGTAGTAAGGATGCCAGTAAGAGCCCCCCTACATACAGGGTTATACTTACAAGGGTAGAGTACGTTGCTGAAGGGAAGGGCGACTCAGGGACGACCTGCTAAAAGTGAGCGAGGATTCAAATAGTCGCCCACAATAACCCGCCATTGTTCACTTGGTTATGCATATCTTCATTGTACTTAACTGGTTTCTAGCGCCGAACGCCGGTAGCTGCTGGCAGATAACAAAATATTTAGCACATCGTTTGCCCAAAAAATGAGGCAGTATCATACCATAAATATTTCCTATGGTAGCCGCTGGGTGACCTCCGTGCAATTCCTACCTAGTTAAAGGAGCCTGTTGCGCATCTAGCACATACGCGTAATAATACATGATATTGGCTCGGAAGTAACAAAACAAGATGCCGCGATGCGCGAAACAAGGTGATATAAGATTAAGAAAACAGTGTACAACAGATCCAGAGGAAAACATAAAGCACAAGCAGTGAACGATGGAAAAAAAAACCATCAATAGCACAATTAGTGGCCTTCAACCTGCTAAAAAGGCCGGCGTCCATCTTGACGCTATCGGCAACCATAAAATAAAGCGGCACCAGAGGTGCAGAGGAATTCACGCCAACACTAGACTTTCGTTGACTGAGATCTCTTCGTGACTGGGGGCACGGAACCCGCCATCGCATGTCCGTTCACCTGGATGGTCGGCACCATCGCCGCAGACGTGCTAGACGAGCGCGCGACGGACTTGCGCTTTTGCGGCGTGGCACCGTTGGAGGCCATCCCGCTGCGGGCGCGCTCCTCCTCGGAGATGACGACCTTGCGAGCCTGTGTGAAGAACAGCTTGGCATCGCGGGTGGAGATGTTCTCGATGAAATAGGTGTTGCCTGGAGCGTGGGCCGGGTAAGCGGTTGCAGGGAAGTAGTGAAGGAAGTAAGTAAAACGTACCTCGGGGAACCATAAACATTCCGCCTGTTGCGAGGACGAGGGAGGTGTCGTGCACCTTGAGGTTGACAGCGCCCTCAATGACGTAGAATAT
>JASFDH010001617.1:0-13935 GCA_036937195.1 Nidularia pulvinata
TCGACTCAAAGAATTCTGTCCTGATTCCCTTGCTCTTGACGCGCTTTAGAGCACAAGCTATCACATTTTCGTCTGGAATAGACAAAGCTAGAGACTGATGCAGTAAAAGGGATGTAGTCCTTCAAGCATCACTGCCCTCACCAACCCATGCAATCTTACCATAAGGCGTGGCGTTAGGCCCTCCATCCTTACCCCTCTCAATCCGGAAGCCTACCTCGTAGATGCCCGTCCCAGCAGACGAGACAAACTGGTGTTGTTCATTATCCGAAGGCAGATCCAGAAGAAGTCGAGGAGCATTTTCTGCGCTTGAGTTAACGGTATCGAGCAGCCAGGTGGCTTTGCTGTCCGATGACGAGATGGGGTCGTGACCGGTGACAGACGTCAGGTCTTTGACTAGACTCGTGAATGCCTCGGAGGTAGTGAGAATGCGGATGAACGCGATCCCATGCGCACCAGAGGGATGCGTGACGTTGGACGGGGGATCGCTGGGCACCTAGGCGTACAATGTTCCATTGTGAGTAACGTGCTCTAAATCATATAAAAGCAAACAAATTACCCTAAGATTCCTAGGTGTAACGTCCCCACAGAAAAACGGCTGTGTACCCCTCTTCCCTTGCTCTTTAGGGGCCGAAATCAGCCACTTGAGAACCTCGCCGTCAGGACGCGTGCGGCCTCCGTCTTGTTCAGCGAGGTAAATCGCGCCGCTGCCCTCTTTCTTCGCGCGATCGTTGATGATATCAGAGATGCGCGTCTTGTGGGAGCCATTTCCAAGGAACGCATAGTCGATCCATCCTGGGGCTTTGTGGGCCCAGGGATGCTTGTCTCGTATAGTGCGCTCCGGGGATCCTGGAGGGTAATAAGAGGCCGGGTGTGTAAACGAAATGAGCTCTAGATAAACGCCATCTTTGAAGACCTATAGGGGGAGAGATAGAACTTGAGCATCGAACTTTCGTATTCGAAGTAATGGAGTGACGAACAACCAGGGCGTTTGCAGTGAGGCCATCTGCATGCGTCCCACCAGGAATCACTCTGGTGATGACAAGGTATCAGGTAATTCAAAACATAAGAAACATATTCGAGCACGCACTTGAACCCCAGCTTCTGGAACTGCTCTGAAGTCACATCGACTGATCCTGGAGGTGTAAGATGCACGATGTGATCAAGGATCTTTGTGCTTAGAGTCAACGTAGAGGTTGTCATGATTAAAGCAATATGGGAGAGAAACTGCTGTGCTTCCAAGTAATCGCCGATTGCACCATTTGAATCATTCTGAAGTCAGTTTGTGTGGGCTGGGAATGGTGGTTGTAAATAAACCTTGAGCGCTTGTTGACATGCGTTGACGTGAGCGCTGGGTTTACAAATGTATTGGGACACCCCCGTCGCAAGAAGTTCGCAATAGCCATTAAATTGAATCTGAAGAGGTGCGACACTGGTCAGACTGCATTTTCAGTTTATCGTTGGGGATATAGAAGAGCGAAATATTGACATAGGTGTCATTTCTACACTTTTACCAGGCAAAGTCAATATAAGCGAACTTCCCGTTCCCTACCCAAGTCAGTTGGGAATGATTCGTGTTTATGGTAGAATTACAACAGCATTATCCTACATGCAAGACACTAACTAGTGATTAAAGCCCGGCAAGAATAGCCTCCGCGTTCGTCACGGTGAGTTGGCTGGGCACCGACTCGACGGCGACAGATACGACTTTGTCGCCTTCGGTAACAATAGCAAAACGCTGTAAGATTCCAAAAATGTGAGTGTAGTGTTCAAAATTGATCTATTCATACATAAAGTATATGTACCTTCGAGCGGGGGCTTCCGAGAAGGGAGGTAGCGTCGAAAATGAGACCGAGAGAACCGACGAAAGCACCCTGGTCGTCAGAGATAAAGTGCACGGCTAGTGACAGAAGATATCAGGGGACACTTCGGAAGACACTGTAAGCGGTTGGATTACTTACGTGTTCCCTCAGGTGCAAGCTGCTCTTTCCATGCCCTAATGATCGATAATTAGAAAATGCCGAAGATGCATTCCAATACACAAAGCGCACTTCATCACGAAAACATCGTTGACGGCGACGACGTAAATAGCGTTAATGCCCTTCTCCTGGAATTTTGTGAAGTTCTTGATGTAACCAGGAACCTGGGCGTTGCATGCGCCGGAGAATGCGCCGGGCTGACCGACCTGCACATTTCGAACTCGTTAGTGCATGGTCTAGTCTAAAATAAACCGAAGTAGATCTTACGATGATGTTCTTGCCAGTGAGAGGGAGAGGATTGGCAACATTGGCCTCGTTCTCCTTGACACCGACTGCAGGAACCACACTGCCTGGTGTAATCTGGGCTGTGGACAGGAGGGAGGAGGCAACGGAATGGGCTGCCTGGGCTGCGCTTGCGATTACTGAAGACATTTTGAGAAGTTGCGATGCCGATAGAGTTTGTACGGCCACAGAGCAGATAAGTGAGGTTTTATAGAACAACAGCGGGAGTATTTTGGGAACGGAGGCAAATTTGGTTAGATGTTGCTTCCGTTTCGACTTTCAGGCCTGCTTTCGACGCGACGATGACGTCACGTGTAGTAATCTGATAGAGTAAGTGCATACTCGGGGCCAAGTCGTATCAGCTTTCTCATCGTCCCTGCTGCCCATTTCGACCAGGAGTGCCACGCCTACATGTCAAAGTCAATTTCCTTATCTTCTCTCGCCGCTCATAACCCACCTCCCCGAAGCCTAGGAGGACGAATTTCGCATAGCGCGCTTGTGCAGGGTGCTCGAGGAAGTTAATTTTGAATCTTGATTATTATCAGACAGCCCGGAGTGTTGCTGTAGCACACCATTTGCGACAGTTGAATGAGTAAATGGCAACAGTGCCTCGACTTGAGGAGCTAGGAGCTACCAGTGGCACTTCGGCGTCGTAGAAATGCAGACATCATGCTACCCGGAGTACTGATGCTCACTCAGCCTCCTGCTGGCATGCCTCCGGAACACAATCAGCGCGACATTTGGCATTGGCAGACGTGGGCATTGAGATCAATCAGCAGGGCTAGGGTATTAGAGGCTAGTGGGTCCTCAACTCGGAGTACTCGTGGATCTGATAGGTGAACCTGGCGTTTGCATTGCGATATCTTCGTTTCGTTATCTTCCATTTGGTCTTCCTGAACGCCACAGCTACAACTTCGAAGCAATTCTCTCTGCACATCCCCGCCCTCCTTTATTTCAGCGGACATCCCAATTCGAAGGTAACCTAGGTCAAGTTGCAGAAAGGGATGAACCATGAAGATAGCAGGGGTGCATATGATAATCTAGATATCTTGTGTCCCTTCTGCTATCCATAGGCATCCAGACGGCGCTTGGTTCTTGGAAAACGTGCTATTCTCCGTTGGCAGCTACCGATGTACGTGACCTGGCCTGAGTTCTATTTGATTCTGCGCGATTCAGCATATACCACGACACCGATGACATTAGAGAGTGCCACCTTCGGCGTAATGCAATAACTCAGGTGGTAAGTCATGGTTCGCTGCTGCTCGACATTCGACAATTCAAGAGTCCTCCAGAGTCCAGGGTACCCTCGGATCTAAGGTCTTGTTTCATTTGACATGACATCTTTTGCCTTTAATTTTCTTGGAATATGGGAGGAAACTTGCTTCATACAAGCTAGAGATGGATTGCTGCGGATAATTAACTAGAGAAATGCATCGTGGTGACGACGACCGTGTAAGGTCGATTTGACAAAGAGTGCTGACGCGTGCCGGGCCGTGCGTTTGCAGTTGTTACGTCCGGCCCATCCGGCTGAATTCCAGCCGACACAACCTCGAGCTCCCAGATCTTGACCACCTGCCGCTTTCACTTCGCCGTTCACTCAATTCACTATAGCACACAAACGCTCAGTCATTCTGACAGATTCTTCCCATGAACAAATATCGAAGATGCCTGCTATCTCGCTGCGCTCTCACTGCACTTCTACCAATCAACCAGATAACACCTGAGGACACCAAACTAAACCATGGCCTCCAGCTTCACCCAGCTCTTAACGTCGCTCCTAGTTTCTTTCCTAGGCTATGCGCTGTATAAACTAACTAGACTCATATACAAAGAATTCACATCACCCTTTCGGAATCTCCCAGGCCCTCCTAGTAGGAGCCTTTTCTTCGGCAACTTCAAAGACCTCGGGGAATCTGTATGAAAATCACTATTGAATCTGCGAGTGGGCTTTTGAAAATGTGGCTATATAACAGAAAGATACCTCCATACACGATGAATGGATACGCGAGTACGGGAAAGTGACTAATTTCACGCACTTCTTCACCGTAAGTTCTTCGGCGCGCTGCGGGCTCTATCCTAGTCACATTTCTCAATCCAATTTGTGCCAGATGTCTAGCTTATACACGACTGATACGAGAGCGGTCAACCACGTCTTGACCAATTCTTACACATATCAGAAGGACAAAGCCGGGATTTACAACGTGAAGCGCATTCTCGGGCCTGGTAAGCCGTTTTTTGCATTTAACGGGAATAAATTCAATTCATCTCGAATATGTCGATAGGCGTCATTTTTGTAGAAGAAGACGAGCATAAGATCCAGGCACGCTACCTATCTGTTGAGATATTGCGTTAAATTATACTAATTTTCTCCACTATGACTACAGCGAAAAATACTTGTAACCTTCCGATCTACTTGATTTTATGGGCCATTTTAACTTTCTTGATAGAACCCGGCATTTGGACCAAATGAAATCAGGAATGTGACCGAAATCTTCGTGGACAAGGCCACCCAGGTAAACCACCCCCTCCGTGTTCACTGTTACATCTTTTAAAGTGACAAATATAACACCTAGCTTCGTGACATATGGTTCAATGAAATTTCAGAGCAAGGTGGCGTTGCCCGTGTCGATGTTCTCCCTGGATTGCATAGAATGTTCCTTGATGTCATCGGACTTGCTGGTAAGGTTCCTCGTGTCGAACATGCTTGGCTCGTTTGAACTCATATATTTGGATGTGGCTTACAGGATTTGGTTATAAATTCAACGCACTTACAGAGGACCCCGAGACAAATGAACTCAACAGTGCGTTCTCCACCCTGTTCAAGTCCACTAGCAATCGTGCCGTGCTTCCTCTCCTTCAAAGCGTCTTCCGTCCCCTTCGACTTCTGGTAAGTCGTTCTAGTGCTTTCGTGTTTCTACCTGCTCACCACAGACCATCCATCTACTTAAAGCCAGCCAACGGCGATACCGAAGCGAAACAAGCGAGAGAGATTATGAACCGGATAGGCACACAGCTTCTGCAGGAGAGTAAGGCTGCTATGTTGCCACGCATGAAGGACGGCAAGAGCTTTCCCGAGCGCAAGGATCTGCTTTCCTTACTAGTCCGTGCGAATGCGGCGAGCGATCTGCCGGAGAGTCAGCGGATGTCTGACGAGAGCGTTTTGGCCCGTGAGTAATGCAACTGAGGCCAACTTTTCATTGCTCGCAATGGCTAACAGCGGTGGGTATGTGTGCAGAGATTTCGACTTTCCTTCTCGCTGGACACGAGACTAGCAGGTTAGCCCGTTTTTTATCTCGTTCATCCCTAGGACTGACATTGTATTCAGTTCTGCAACTACGCTCGGGCTCTTCGCTCTCGCTCACAATAAACCCAGCCAGGCAAAGCTCCGCGAGGAACTGTCAACCCTAGCAACCGACAACCCGACGATGGACGAGCTCAACGAGCTACCCTACCTTGACGCTGTTGTACGCGAGATACTTCGTGTGTATCCACCTGTGCCCATGAACGGACGAACCGCGGTGCGGGATGATATACTGCCACTGTCTAGCCCGGTGACTGACAAGAAGGGGAGAGTTCATCGGGAATTTAGGTCAGACCCTGCTTTCGTGATGAATTGTGTGGCATGATGTACTGAAGGTGTCTTTTAGGATCCGGAAGGGCGACTTCGTGTGGTTCCCGATTATTGCTATGAACCGTGACAAGGAGATATGGGGCGAGGATGCTATGGAGTTTAGGTGAGTGATATCAGCACCAGTAAGGAAAATCACCACCTTATAATATGCTGTCATTTCAGGCCAGAGAGATGGGCGTCCATCCCCGAGGCGTCCAATTCCATCCCAGGAGTATGGAGCAACATACTTACCTTCCTGGGCGGGCCGCGCAATTGCATTGGATACCGATTCGCTATCACGGAGTGAGAAATTCACGACCGTACACGCTATATGTTCACTATTGACATACTGTACATCGCAGGATCAAAGCCGTTCTCTACACCCTGATTCGGGCATTCGAGTTTGACCCCGCGGTTCCGGCAAAAGATATTGCTATAAAGGTAGGAATCACCCAGCGTCCAGTGCTTATTACGGACCCGAAGAAGCCGAACCAGATGCCCCTTCTTGTGCGGCCAGTGGGGTATGCGGCTTCCTATTAGTGAAATGTTATTAGCTGGAATGGGATCGTATCGCCGCTGGCAGTAGTAAACGTTGTGTACTTGTAGTATCTTGTGCGGTGTAAGCAAGTAAGATGTCTTTTTCAAGGACTTAGCATGGCCATGTTCTAGATAGTATTACTGATTGAGAGCAGCGAAGCCGTGATTTCTGCGCACCGGTCCTTGCTACTCTGCAAACAAGTTCAGGCTGGAATAGCGAGCCTCGTGTGAATATAAGTAGCCGGAGCTGTCGGGCCGAGTGCCACTGAGTGATATTGCGATTTTTCGGCTTCCGGCCGCTGTCGTTCCCTGAACTTGTACACCCATTGAACCCATTGAAATGTTCAGACGTTGCCCCGACCCTTTCCAATCACCTCCAAGCACAAATACCAAGTGAACACTGACAGGCTCAGGCTCAGATTCTGGTGGTCTATATAACGACTGTAGGTGCCATATGTCGGATTCGTACAGGAAAGAAGCCTTTCGCTATGCTATCTTTACGTTGATAAGTGACTGATACAGTTTCCTCTCACAGCTCTACTCGGAAGTCCCGGCGTACGCTTGAACCTGCCATAGCAGATCGCCGAACTCGTTCATCAACATGTAGGATAACTTCTTTCTCAGGTCTCCTGCAGACACCTGAGATAAATCCAAATCCATCCAAGCGATCACGCCAGGACCATGCAGTCATGGGAGTAGAGAGTTCGCCTACAAACTCTCCAATTTCGGCTCTTCCTATGGAGACACTATGCCAGATATTTCTGCTGGCCCAGTTTGCATCTCATACTGGCAGCAAGCTACCGGAAAAGCCGCTCGTAGAAGTGGTAGTCTCCCATGTTTGCAAGCGCTGGCGCGACATGGCTATAGCCTTTCCCATTCTTTGGACATGCTTCCGATACGTGCAATCGCAGCTGCAGGACGTTATACCTCATTCCAGGCTTGCAGCATACCTTGAAAGGTCGAGCCCTCTGCTACTCGACCTCTTCTTCGATGTCACTTGTGTCGCATTATCCTTCACCCACTCACGCGACATGAAAGAGGAAAATCTTTGTCTCTTATCGAGCACAATACCTCACGCGAATCGCTGGCGTCGCGTTAGTTTTATCTCAAAAGGAGGTTTCTCGACAGAAGAACTATACAAGCAGCTAATTTCTTTGGAAGCCCCACATCTAGAATCTTTTGTCCTGAATCTTGATGATGACGACGATGATTCAGTTTTCGAGCCGGACATCGACCAGAATGTCGAAGGAGATTATCATTTAGGTGCACGCATATTCACAGGAGGCGCCCCGAAGTTGACAAATGTGATAATCGAGTCACCAAAACATTTACCTCCTCTATCGACCGTCACTGTTCTTCATCTAGAAGGCCTAAAGGACAATAACGCGAAAGTCACCTGGATGTGGAGAGAGTTCACCCAAATCTTCAAATCTGCACCCTTGACCAGTTTATCTATTTGCAATATGCAAGTTCTCGAGCTCCCAGGCGAGGATGACCGGCGAATAATCAAAGCAGATAAGCTCAAACATCTACGTATTGGCGGGGATGAAGAATGCACTATCCATTTTCTATTTCATCTAACAGCGCCAGTGCTCGAGACGCTGTTTCTTCTCAACTTGGAAGGGATGTCCGAGGAGATACAGTCCAATCTTCCTTCACAGTCAACGCCTGTCTTTCCTCTGCTACATGTTCTGGGACTCAGCTATACTTTTGCTGACACTGATGACGAGGTCGATTTCATTATCAACATGGCACCCAATGTCAAGCATCTCATCATAGCTCATGATCCTGATAATAGTGGTGGACTCGCATACCGACTTTGGGAATCAGCAAGTTGGCCCCATCTGCGTGAGTTGACGAGCAACGTACCTTGCAAAAACATCCCCATCAAGCCATTCATCGATTTTGCATTGGCTCGCAAACAATTCGGACTCGAATTGCACGCCTTCCGCATGTGGTCTGAACTTTTTAACTCATGGGGAACGTTAGAGTTAAAACAGCTTCAGAGCCATTGCGAGGTTGTCGAACCTTTCTCAAATCAGTTTGATCACGAAGCATGGCCGCTGGAATAAAGTAACAATCACATATGTATGTTTTATTTTATATTACAGTAAAAATAGCCCAGATTTATTGCGCAGTAGATTCCATACACTTAGTTTGAATGTCTAATTTCGAATAATTGACCATTGACACGCACCCAGGAGTTACTCACCACTTAGCGTCGCGCGACGCGTACACACGCATCAACACATGCTTGTCGGCGTGATGCGCGATGCGTGACGACAGAAAGGAGTTTTCATTGTGTTTAATCTTCAAACCTTTTGAAACGCTGCAGGGTTATTCAAACGTCAAATATGTCTGAACTGTGCCAACAACCATCCCGAGTCACATCCCGTCGGACATTATATAAGACCTGTGAAGTTCTTCTAGGACCTACTACTTACCTACCCTTCGACGCAATCAAGCTCACATTCCGACGGGCATCGGGACGCTCATAGAACATCAGATTTGTATAGGTGAAGTTGATCTTTTACTGTGATTGTGTACTCTTAATAAGACTCATAGTTTCGGCGCCCTTCAGTTCTCCACATTCTCTGTAATGGCTCGCACTGGTTCAGAGTCAACGATCCGAATGGCTTTTCTCTCTCTTTACTAACAACTAGAGATATGCCCGAGGCCCTTTGAGCGTTCTAGACGCCGCTGTACAGTCGTTGGCACAGAAAGCCACGATTATTCGCCCATAAGCTCTCCATTTTCGAGTCTGCCAGCTGAAATGCTATGCCAAATTTTTCTGGAGGTACAGGCCATTTCGCGCGCCGGTGACAACGTACCGAAGGACCCGCTCGTGGAAGTTATTATCTCCTATGTTTGGAAGTGATGGCGCGACGTGACCATATCCTTCCCGAACCTCTGGACGTGCTTCCGATTCGAGTACCCAAGTGATCATCTGTACTAGGAGACCCCTTATGCCAGGCTTGTGGCATACCTCGAAAGGTCGATTCCCCTATTGCTCGATCTCTCACTCGATATCGATTTCAAGGACAAATCATCTTGGCACAAGTCAACAGAATATGTCCCCCTTTTGTTGGGCACAATCCCTCATGCGAGTCGTTGGCGTCGCATTGCTTTCAAGTTGGAAAATACTATCTCGGTGGTTCGGATAGAGGAGTTCTACATGCAGTCATTTCCATTAGAAGCTCCCCATCTGGAATCCTTTGCGATATGTGTTCACACCTCTCCGGAATTGCAGACATCCCGGAGATTTGTTCTCTCGGATCGCACAGTGAGTTGTAGTCTGGGACCTCATATGTTGGTTGGAGGTGCTCCAAATTTGACATACGCGATGATTAACTGCCCCCAACATCTGCCACCTTTATCAAATATTACTAAGCTTCGTATAGGGGGGCAGTCCTTCTGGACATGGGGTCATTTCAAGCAAATTTTCAAATTACCGTTCTCAACGAATTTGTCTGTTCTCAATGTTATCACGGCCATGCTTCCCATCAGTAAAGATCAAATTTTCATCGAAATGGACAAACTCAAACATCTACGTATTAGCGGGGGCGCAACGAAGGGTTTTTTCACCTATTTACTATTTCAGACATCTGTTCCAATGCTCGAGACGTTGGTTCTTTCAGACTGGCTTGAAGCATGCCACGACATACCTTACCATCTTCGGTGGCAGCTAATGCCCGTCTTCCCTCGGTTGCGTCTTTTGAGATTCACCGATACTATCGCTAATCCCAGTGAGGACGAGGACGTCTTGATCGACTTTATTGTCAACATGGCTCCCAATGTCAAGCATCTTATCGTGGCTCCAGAACGCAAGCTCGCATACCAGCATTGAGAATCAGCATCTTGGTCCCATCTGCGCGAAGTTACGCGCGACTTTATGCCAAACTTTGGCGAATACGTCTTCATAAAACTGTCCGTAGATCTCGCTCTCTCTCGTAAGAAAATCGGACTTGACTTGTACTGTCGCGTGAGCTCCAAAATTTTGAGCTCGTGGAGGGACCGCGAGTCGGAGGAGTTCAGACAGCTTAATAGCTATTGCGTAGTAGTGGAACCTTTCACAAATGGGTTCGAACGCGAGACATGGCCGCCGAAATAGAATAGTGGCCGTATATCACTATCTCACTGCTTTTGAAAATCCTAGATTTTATCCGTAGTAAGAATCAATATTCAAGTTGATATTTCTGACATGCACGCAACGTGCTCGATGTAATATCTCTGAATGCCCGAATCAGTAGGATATTATAACCGAGCGCTTTTGGGAACGCAGAAGCAACCGGAGATACTATACAAGGACTCCAACGCGAAGCTCCACAGAACGGCACGATGGTTGAAGATTCGGGTTTAATGAGTAGTACATAATCCGCGCCGCCCGTGATGCGAATTCGAAGTGAGAGCAACGCAACAGGTAGCAACGTCCATTATTCAGCGTGGAACGTGATCGAATTGTTTGTCTTCCATCGTCTAGCCAAATAAAGGGCTATATATGGTGTATGTCATTGTCCGGAGAACAATGAACTTTTGAAGCGAAGAATGGAGAGCACAACGACGGGGTACAACGAAAATAAGCTTGCCGCTCAGCTGGGAACAATGGACCCACAAACCGGGTGCTCCTTTTCTGGCGGGCCCTGGCTGGCTGCAAGTTGCTCTGCACCCACCACCGTCCCTTCCTTTCTCAGTCTTATTTCTTTTTCGTTGACCGAGCTCGACGTTCGCGATGCTGTCGAGCGTTATTAGTATTGTTGCCATTCCTTTTCTACTCGCTGCGTCTGCTGGTGAGCCCGTCCTCATCTCCTCTGTTGTACTGTGCTAACTTTCTAGCAGTCGCACAGTCTTCGCCCTCTGTAGTATGTGTTGCAGGTCAATGCCTGCAAGGCTTTTCCAATATCACTAGTGCGTCCTCTTCTCTATACCACAAAATTACATCTAACCCCTCCCTAGTCGGCGCCAAGCTCACTGCGCCCAACGCGCCCACGAGCATCCTCCTCCTTCCAGGGCAATACACCTCCACCACGAACCCGCAGCTGCTGCACAACCTCCTCACCTCCTCCTCCTCTTCACTCTCCCCCTCTCCGGGATTCGGCAACAGCTCGGTCTCCTCTGTCCCCTCACTCCCTCTCACCCTCACCCTCCAGCCTGGCCTCGCCATCTACGCTGACGCGCTGTACTCCGGCCAGTCCGCCTTCTCGCCCCTCCCCAGCACCCCACTAGGAGGGAACACCTCCACACCGCTCCCCGCACGTTCCCTCGTTCTCTCTGAAAATGTCTGGGCTGCCGTATCCAGTGCCAACACCCGCGTCGTACTCTGGGATTCCATCCCAGACGTCTCCCAACTACCTCTCTCCTCATCTTCCTCTCTCTCCCTCCTCGACATCCAAGCAACTACCTGCTCCCCCCCATGCGCCGGAGCTGGTACCTGCAGCCCCACCTCTAACACTTGCTCCTGCCCTTCCAACTTCGCTGGCGCCTCCTGCGAATCCTGTGCCGCAGGCTTCTTCGGGCCCTCCTGCTCCCCCTGCCCAGTGGGGTGCGACAAGTGCGACGAGGGCATCTCCGGGAGCGGAAGATGTCTGACACTCAGTGTGTCTTGGGCCCCGGCGACATGTAACTGCCTCAATGGAGTATGTGGCTCCGGTGGGGTATGCGCATGCAATGCGGGGTGGGAGACGGGGAGCAATGGCACGGCATGTGCTCAATGCCAGGCTGGATTTTTCGAGAGTTCTACGGGGGACTGCCAAGGTGCGCAATGCTTTTCCGCCTTATGATTTCCTGACTTAACTAACACATCGTACAGTCTGCCAACTCGGCTGCGCGAGCTGCGCCTCCCCCTCCGGGACATGCACCGCCTGCAAATCAGGGTTTACTCAAGACGCGAACGACCGCACCAAGTGCAATCCCATTCCGTCTACCACCAGCACCGGCACGCTCTGCCCCGACGGGTCCTTCGCCTCAGGCGCTACGTGCGCCGCGTGCTCGCCGTCGTGCCGCACGTGCTCAGGCGCGACGTCCAGTGATTGTACGCTGTGCGCGACGGGGACGTACATGCTGAATGGGAGCTGTGTGCCTGCGGATGTGGACGGCGTGTGTCAGGGGAGCGGGGGCCTGATTGCGGATAATAATAAGAACGAGTGCGATAGTGAGTTGTTTTCCTTCTTTATTTTCTGAAAGACTGATTGTAATTCGATGTGTAGCGTGCGGAGCGAAGTGTACTTCGTGCAAGATATCGGGTTTTAGCGTTGCCTCGACAGTGAACCAGCTGCAGTGCACGGGGTGTCTGCCCGGGTTCTTCCTCTCGCAGGGCAAGTGCGTCGAGAGCTGCCCACAGGGAACATTCGTAGACCCAAAGGACAACCAGACGTGTTCCAGTAAGCTCATCTCCATTTCCTTCCTTCCCTTAATACAAGCAAACTAATTCTGCATAACAGCCTGCGACTCGAGCTGCACAACCTGCACCGGCACATCTACCACCTGTCTCACCTGCCCTAACAACCAGCTCGCCTCTGCAGGAAAATGCGTCCCCACCTGCCCCTCAAGCACCTTCCCCACCAACACCACCGGTACCTGCACCACCTGCCATCCCGACTGCCTTACCTGCTCCGGCCCCTCATTCACACAATGCCTCTCCTGCCCGCCCACGCGCCCCGCGCTCACCTCGGGGCGCTGCCTCCCCACGTGCTCGAAGGCGCAATTCCTCGACCCGACGTCGGGCCAGTGCAAGCCGTGCGATTCGTCGTGTGCGAGCTGTGCGGGTGGTGGGTCGAGCCAATGTCTCTCGTGCTCCAGTGCGAATGAGGTGCTGGAGAAAGGGACGTGTGTATCTTCTACGTGTAGTGGGGGCGCGCTCCCTCTCCCGGGGCTGGGTGTATGCCTCTCCTCCTTGGTCTCGGTGCCTACTACGAGCGGGACACAGACTCCCCCGCCCCTCCCGAGCATCACAGGCGTCGCCGACCCCACTATCATAACTACCACCACCAAACGGCCCCTCGAGTGGTGGGAGATCCTCCTCATGGCGCTCGGGTGCGCATTCATCTTCGTCCTCGTCCTTCTGTGCTGGCGGCGACGGGCAAGACGGAAGAGGGCACTGGAGACACGGGAGTTTGCGGGCCGGAAGAAGTTAGATGCGGGAAGGGGGTGGTGGGCACGGTTTGGGGACCGGGTGTTTGGGCCTAGGAGGGGGAGGGGGGTGGTACTAGAAGGAGCGGAGAATGAAGGGGTGAAATTGAAGAAGCTCCGAGACGCGGAGGAGGCGCGCAAGTCGGATCATGGAGACGGAGACACCGTGGACGGGTTCATCGACGCATACGAGTACTCGCGCAAATCCATGGCCATGTCCTCCCGCGCGCCGCCGTCCACCCTGCCGTCCCTGAACGACCGGAAACGACGCGTCCCCGCCCCAACTACGCACTCGATGTACTCCGCCGTCACAGGCCAGCCACGTGCGACGCCCGAGCCGCGCCTGCCCGTCAAAGAGCCCGTTGGGATGGCGTCCCGGTTTTCCGCCAGCACGTCCTTTTTGTC
>JASFDH010001618.1:0-13934 GCA_036937195.1 Nidularia pulvinata
TCAACATAACAGTAATATTTACCCTTTGACATACTTTGTTATTTTATGTGACAGTCACAGGAATTTCCTGTGACATTTCTGGTGAAATTCACCAGGAACTTCCTGTGACATTCCTGGGAAAATGACAAAACCTCTCAATTTTGCCCTGAAATTCTGTGGAGTCTTTATTCTCTACTAGTCTTTATTCTCTACTAGTCTTTATTTTCTACTAGTCTTTATTCTCTACTAGTCTCATTCAAGTTCTCATCTTTTGTCTCCACAAAGCATTTCAGTTAGCTCTCTTAGTATTCATACATTGAGGTCTTTATAACTCCCCCTTGTATTCCTGCAGGAATCCTGCAGGAATCTGTGGATTCTGTGGAATTTCCATGGAATTTAGTGGAGAATGAAGACTAGATTCAGAATATCTGAAATATGTTGTTAGCAATGGTGTGGTCAACATGGCCCAAGCTTGGCCACAAGGACATGGAATTTTGTCAAGACCCAAGCACAGCCAGACAAGTAGGATGGTTTGGCTGAGGAGCAAGTCTTTGGATACTTAAAGACAATAGACAATGGCTTCAGCTTATGTGCTGTGCCATCCACTATCTTAATCCTGTATTTTCTGTATTTAGAATAGAAGATAATAAGAACAGAGATGAGAATGAACAATGAGAGCTCAGCTCATTGGAGAGAAACAATGGGTTGGCTGGTGATCAGCTGAAGATTGGCTGAAGTGGCCAAAGTATCAGACAAGAAATTTGAGAGAGTACAAGGATTGTATCAAGCCAGGAAGTGGATTGACAATACAATTAACAAACTGAAGAAGTACAGTTTGAATACTACTGCTTATATACTACTCCTATGGATAAGCTGTTAGATACTAATCCAATTTGAATATATGAAGCATGTGGAAGTAGAGGTCAGGTTATAACTAATATGGGGTGAGAGGGTCAGCTGAACAGAGGACATATGAGTACTAAGAGAGCTAACTGAAAAGCTTTGTGGAGATGAAAGATAAGAACTTGAATGGAACTAGCAGAGAATGAAGACTAGTGAAGAATGAAAACTAGATATGGAATATCTGAAACATGTTGTTGGCCTTGGTGTGGCTGACATGGCTGAAGCTTGGTTGCAGGACTTGGAATTTGTGGTGAATTGAGGTGTGATAAGATGGTGACAAGTGACAGCTGGAATGGGATATGACAAATTTGTGGTGAATTGGGGTGTGACAGGATGGTGACAAGTGACAACTGGAATGGGATATGACACTTTGGCAGGCATATAGCAGGATCTTTTTAAACCTATAGCTAAGTGATTTTCAGCTTGTTAGTCAATATAAAAATATTAGAAATCAAATACTGGTGTTCTCATCTCTCTCCTTCTCTGAGGGTGACTCAGAAGATGATTTCGACAGTTGCAGTCTCAAAAGTGGATATCCAAGCCTTTTTCTTCCAGCACCTGTTCTAGCTCCTCCAGCATGATGTTCTAGCTTATTATGTCATATCCTTATATGGCACAGCACATGCCATCTCTGGACTGCTCACAATCAATCTTGATGCTTTCTGGACTTCCCACTCATCTCCAGTGTTTACTCAGGTTTACTCCAGTCTGTTTCCATTTTTGTAATTACTTTGTTTCAGCCACACACTATACTTTTCATAGTATGTCTCTTTTGTGTTAACATTCAATTTGTACTCCTAGTCCTTGTCATATGCTCTCTCTTTCTTAACCCACTTACTTCTCCATTGCACTAGTATGATCTTAGTGCTCTATGTATTTACTCTGGTTACTTAGACTTCCTAGTATTTAAGTACTTTGAATGTATTGTAGTACTTCAGTTTGTTAATTTTATTAGTCTCTCCACTTCTACTCAAGTGGTTAAGCTACCTCCAAATCATCCCCACTCATCTCTACCTGATAATCTCATCTCATTGTCATACTTCGTGCTCAACAAGATCTCTGGTCTCTGGAGATCCCTCCTGACCAAATCTTCAGTCAGGAAGTTGAGTATCAGTTGTCACTATACCTGAACCATACCACTCACTGTCATCTGTAAATTGGGTGTTAGGAATGAAGGAGGTGCAGCACATAAGCTGAAGCCATTGCCCATCTTGACTACTTCCTTTGGTAGTGCTTGAACACATTTCCTGAGATATTCCCAGAGTCTCCAGTGTCTCTCCTTGGTCACTGTGCATATCTTATCTGTCCAGAACTCTAGCCTATACCCCAGAAAGCGTATTCATGACATATTAGCACTTCCTTCAGGTTGGCCACCAGCCATAGTTACTGTTTCCACTTTAAATCAAGAGAATCTGTTGAGAACTGAGGGGAAAGACAGAAAACAAAAAGAGAACTGTATTGGCAACAGATGCACAGCAGTGGCGCATTTTTGGTCACATGACTACAAAGGATAGCTACTTTTGGGTTGTTAACAGGGCATGTGAAGTCCAATAGCTGTATTTGGAGTGTTAACAAGGTAGGTGGAAACTGATAATTAAAAGCATTAACAGCCTAAAAGGAGAATTGTTAACACCCCAAATCAGGCTATTTTCAGTTCCAGACACTGCACCATAGCCTGAACTGTTGCTGCACTGACTGGGGTCTAAGAAGACCATGATCTCTGCTATGTTCTACATTGGAGTTCAAGCACTGCACAAATTATAATATGTCCTGCAAGTTTATCATGTCTAATAGTTGAAGATGCTATCAGCAAGGGTACAGAGTATCTACTGTAGTTATCAGTGTCTATATAATTCAAGAAGAATGTTAAAACTGCAATCAATTTGTAGTTGAAGTCAAGGATTTGTTCAATGTATGGGGAAATATATAGTAAGAGTGTCAGTCATGAAGGACTTGAGCACAGCATCACCAAGTGGAGGGAGCCAGCATGTAAACTTGGGTGCTAATAAGTGAGCCTGGCAAAACCCATGAGTAGCTCCATAGGAGTTGGGAAACCTAGAGCATACATGGACATTGAGAGACATGAAAAGGATAAGATCCCAATAAGTTCCTGACATTGTGGCACAGCCATGATCTTCCAATACCCTTCCAACTTTCTGCCACATCTCTGCTATGTTTCCACTCATGTCTGCTCCTCTCCATTCCTTGCTAAACCCTGAGCTACTGAAATAACACTGATAAGACATCTAAGACCACCATTTAGGTGACAAACAAATAAAGAAGCACAAGTAAAACATGCAAGCTACATACAGATATGTAACCATTGTGTACAGAATACAGAATAACAATATGGAAACCAGAGTCTGTCCACATACCAATACTACCTGTAATAGTCTGACATCAGTCAGACATCTGGTGGGTCAAGCATCAAGCTCATATTTCCAACATGAACTATTGTTTTGATCACCTAACACTTCCTAGTACAATGCCATTTCTATGAACACTTCTGATCTGATATCTTCTGCATCTGCTTCCAATACTTTTATTATGTATTGAATTCTACTATTATTCCTTGTTTCTATAGTGTTGCTACTTCTGTATTCTCTATTACAATTAGCAGCACTTGTGTATAAGTAGCTCAGTTCTATACAGTAGTCTTCAATCTGAATATTAGGGTGGTTCATGGTAGCATTTTTCATTCCATTTTTCATTTATTTTTCCAATCCATTTTTCAATCAAAAACAACATCAAAAATGAGTCCAAAAATGAGAAAAGCACAAAAAAACAGACACAATAGGTGTTTTTTGCAAAGCATCTGTTTTTTGGTTCATTTTTCATTCTCATTTTTGTTGGGGGTTTTGCTCTCCACTTTAAATTTCACCTCACTAGTTTCAAACTGCCTCACTGTCCTTCCTCCCACCACCCACACTTCATCCCACCTCTTCTGCATTGTCATCATCTTTGATGCCCAAGGCTAGAACCACCAAGCAGGCTACTAAAGCCATGGTAAAGACTCCATGCAAGAATGGTCAAAAGGACACTATAACCACCACTGCTGATACTCCTGCTGAACCTCCTGCTAGTAGGCATCTGCAGGTTAAATAGGATACTGATAGGATGAATCACCTCCTTGACTGGCTTGATCTGAACCTGGACATTCATGACAAGAAAATGGACTGCAATATGGGTAACATTTCTGTCAGCAAGGCAAAGATTGATCTCCTTGCCCAGTGTGAAACAGGTGAAATTGAAAGGAAGCATTATGAACACCAGCTGATCATCCAGCATGATGCTGCTGAGAATGAGCATTGTCAGGAGAAAAATCAGATCTGTATCCTCCAGCTCTAGCTTCAATTATGACAGGAGCCACCAGCTGTTGGCTATGTGTTAGGGCAACACTATCAGGATGACAAGGCCACTAACACCAAGCTTGAGCAGAGGAGAGGAGAATAGAGAAGTGAGACATCCAATGACTTAAGACATCCTTTAGACAGTGGGATTCCTAAGAGATTGAAGCTGAGGCTAGCTACTGTACATGAGGGGTTTATATACTACTGAGTACTACTTCTAGAATATTCTGAAGGGATGACTAACTACTGCATAGCTAGGCTGAATAAGCATCTGAGTCATCTATGGCTGAGTAAGCTATAGCTGAGTAATTGGCTTATTAAGCCTCTGACTCAGAACAGGATTATCTATATTCCATATTCTAGAATGTTCCATGTTCTAGAACATTCCATGGATAAAGTATATTCCATGGGTCAAGTATATTCCAGGAATATAGTGATCCCTGACACTATGGTGGTGGAGAGAATGTTCTACAGCAAGATCAGTTGGGGAATGTTAACTACAGAATGCCAGTGTATAACCACAATGACAACTTCAACAATGATAACAATATCTATAATGGAATTTAGTATACCTGCTCATTAATTTGTGTTCTAATTTACACATTCATTTTTTCACCTTGAACCTCACTCATTACTACTATCTTTACTACATGTTTAATGTCAATCACATCATAGTTTGGGATGTCTCTGTGCTTGAGTAAATTCACTATCAAATAACTTGTCCATGAGGCCTTGACAAAAAATTGCTAGGTATACCAGCACCTACAGGCAACAAGGGAGGGAGTAACACACAACAAACACTGTTATCTAAGCTTATCAGTGTAATTATACACAAGGGAGCAGAGTTCCATCCCAGCTAGACAGCTGAAAGGCCTTGGTTTCTATTTTTAATCCATTTTTCACTTGTTTTTGAGGGATTTCCTGACCTGGAGGTTCATGGTAGCTGTTTTTCAGTCATTTTTTATTTCATTTTATATTCACTTTTACTGCCAGGATTTTCAAGTTGGCAGTAAAAATGAATAAAAAATGAACTGAAAAATGGCCCAAAAATGGCCCAAAAACACTACCATGAACACCCCTATTGACTAAGATTTTGATCAAGTTCCTAGCCCTTCTTGGATTCAACTCTCTGACCCTTTTACCACTTTCCTTTTAGTCATACTTCACCCTCAATACCAGAATTTATCTCCAGTTGTCACCAATCCCAAGTCATCTCTGATAAACCATATCTCAAGATAGAACCCACAAGAACTGGAAGGTTGCTGGACATAAGCTGAAGCTAACAGTTCTTATCTATAATGTTACAGCTAAAATCATCTTCCAACATTGCTTCCAATCTTTCTAACATTTCCCAATATTGCACTGTCTTGGCATACCCCTCTATATTCCTAATTAATATTGGAAACAATTTTTGACACATTATCCTAGTAATTATATGTCACAACATGAAGCCAAAATTTTAAATGGCACACATTTCATTCACATATTTTTATTGCCATAATAACACATAAATTTGATCCATCCTAATACAACTATATAGACAGTTGTGAATGGGTAGCAGTTAAGTCTGAAGACTTTATTATTGGGGGAATTTTTATATATGGTTAAATTGATGACTTACATTATGCATTAGAGTGGAGTGTGGAAGCTAGAATTGTGAAAGTAGCATTTTGGCATTCATGATACAGACCTACATTAAAGAGAAAATGAAAGAATGAGTGGAAGAATTGGACAAATGCATTAAACATGTAAAGCAACCCTTTTGAATCTGCCTTCTTGAACCAGTTGGGTTTCATCTTGTGGGTGAGCTTTTTAAAGTTATTTTTTGGTCACTATTTTATATGTTTTTTTGTCTTGTTGACTCTGCACCCATTTTGGGTGCCATTTTTTGATCTATAAAATAAGTGAGATGAATATGCTAATACTGAATATTAACAAGAAACTTAAAATCTTCAACAGAAAGAAATGTGCCTTATGAGCTATATTAGGGTTAATAACCTGATATGGACTCACAAACTGAGAGAAGAATAAAAGAATTGCAATTTAATATGGCTAATGCACACATAAAAAACAGATAACTCACATTCTAGTTAAAAACAAGATTAGTTGAAAATCAATAGGTATTCCTGGGGGGTGAATTCAATATTTACCTTCTATGCAAAAATTAACTAATTAAAAACCATACTACTACACAATGATGAAGAGATGACTTACCCACTGAAAAACAGCCAGGATAAAAAAGAGGTCAAGGCTATTTTAAATGGGAAGACTGGTCACATACTTCCTAGGGTCAGATAGAGCCAGGATGTCATGAGGTCAATGCCATTTTAAATGGAAAGACTTGTCACATACAAACTGAGGTCAGACAGAGCCAGAATGCCACAAGGTCAATGACATTTTGAATGGGAAGACTGGTCACATACAAGCTGAGGTCAGACAGAGCAAGTATGCCATGAGTTCAATGCCATTTTGAATGGAAAGACTGGTCACATACCTCCTGAGGTCAGACAGAGCCAGGATGCCATGAGTTCAATGCTATTTTAAATGGGAAGACTGGTCACATACAAGCTGAGGTCAGACAGAGCCAGGATGCCATGAGGTCAATGACATTTTGAATGGGAAGACAGACTGGTCACATACAAGCTGAGGTCAGACAGAGCCAGGATGCCATGAGGTCAATGACATTTTGAATGGGAAGACTGGTCACATACAAGCTGAGGTCAGACAGAGCCAGGATTCCATGAGGTCAATGCCATTTTGAATGGGAAGACTGGTCACATACAAGCTGAGGTCAGACAGAGCCAGGATGCCATGAGGTCAATGACATTTTGAATGGGAAGACTGATCACATACAAACTGAGGTCAGAAAGAGCCAGAGTGCCAAGAAGTTAGTGCCATTTTAAATGGGAAAACTAATCACATACCTCCTGAGGTCAGACAGAGCCAGGGTGTCATAAAGTCAATGCCATTTTGAATGAGAAGACTAGTCACATACCCTCTAGGTCAAACAGAGCAAGGATGCCATGAGGTCAATGCCATCTTGAATGGGAAGACTGATCACATACCTCCTAAGGTCAGACAGAGCCAGGATGCCATAAGGTCAATGACATTTTGAATGAGAAGATTGATTACATACAAACTGAGGTCAGAAAGAGCCAGAGTGCCATGAAGTTAGTGCCATTTTAAATGGAAGAACTAATCACCTACTTCCTGAGGTCAGACAGAGCCAGGATGCCATGGGGTCAATGCCATTTTGAATCAGAAGACTGGTCACATACCCCCTGAGGTCAGACAGAACCAGGACACCATGAAATCAATACTGTTTTAAATAGGAAGACTAATTACATACCACCTAATTAAGATAGTTCAGCATCCTATCAATTTCTATTCACACATACAGTACTATGAAAATTTGCTTACATCCTAAAAATGCATTCAAATATATTATCAGCTCTACAAAATTATGAACTTCTGCATCTCATTACCTCTAGAATAGGTATGATTTTTGCAAGCTGACTTTCAAGTAAATCTTCAGTGATATTCTATGTTTTGAAGAAATTAAGTAAAATTTTTAAGGATCAATATTGCAATGGACATACCCTTCTATTTCTCATATATTTTTCCAGTGTCTTAAAATCTGGTAAGGTTTTCAAGCTGACTAACCAGGGTACCACCAGGCTTGTGGTGAGCTTATTTATGCAAGCCACCAATTCAATGTGTAGCATATCCAACTCCTTTTTTTGAGCAGCTATCATGTCTAGATGGTAGCACCAGTATTGGCAAGCATAGCTGACAGAATCCCCATGTTCAACATCCTCAGCCTGGTTCTCCAAAATATCTAGTTGTGCCATGCATCTCTGCAGAATAAATTTGTGATGTTTCACAGGTTGTATGTAATGCTCCTTAGACCTCCCAACATCATTTAGGAAGTCCCCAAGAGAGGCATGGTATGGAATGATAGGCTGGTTATTAGATTGTGGGATTTTCAGAACTGATTTGTATCCATGAAGTGCAACCCTGATTTGTCCTGGTGTGAATGCAGTGAATTTAGCAAGAGCATTGATATCCAAAGGTTGGTGAAGTAGGAGGAGAGTGGAAAGGACTATGCTTTGATGCTGGTGATTGGCAGATGATAGTACCTGTCTATAAATTGAATCCAGGCCAGAATGTGCAACCAAGATATTTTCCAGCATGCTCTGAGGAGTTTCCCTACTATATTCAATGAATCTGAGCACAGTAGATATGTAAATGAATACACCTTCAGATTTCTGTATGAGCCTCTCAATATCATGAGGTGATGGCCAAAGGCCACTTTCATCTTGCAGATCATCCTCATGGATAATGCAGATTTTAGCGAAACCCTCTTTGCAAACTTTCCAAATGTCATCTGTGGCATCAAAGTCTTGTAGAAGTAACCATTAGGTTTGATTCCAAGCTGGTAACCCCTTGAATGCACCCTCAATTTGGTGCTCAGGTCGACTTGTGAGGAGATATCATAGACATGTGCATGACAGTGCTGTTGCAAATAGATGGATTAAAGTCTCCTGCTCCTTGTGGCTGGTGCACTTGTCAATGCCATCTATGATCATAATAATGCACAGACAGTGCAGTGACATCACTTCGACAGGCTCTATAATAAGTTTCTGGAGCTGACTGGTAAGATTTCTGGCCAAGATAATTGGGTTGTTGATGATAACCTGCCTGATAGACTCTCGGAGTGATGGAGCGGAGTGTGCAAGCTGATATGCAAGGGTGCATACAACCTTTGTTACTTTCATGCAGTTCTCCTTTCCTTGAGAGAAGAAGAATGTTAGAGGCACCCATCCATGTTGTTTACAATCTGCAGCAATGCTATGCACAATTGAAGATTTGCCAGTTCCTGCATATCCAGACAGCCAGCAGATGGAACCTCTGTCAGGATCTGCAGCCCATTTCCAGATATCCTCAATCACCTGGACATGGGTGTCCTCTGTGCAGAGAGTTGTTTGCTGTGCCTCACACTCCAGAGAATTATATGCTGTGTTCATGGCAGTGAGAGGCTGCAATAGCTTGAGAGCAGATTCTAGAAAATTTGTATGAACATATCTAATAATGCACATCCATGATAAGAGATGATATGTACTGTGAGGTCAAGCATCCACATTTATGTCTCATCCAGCACTGTTGAAACTACTTCCATGGATATAAGTATTGTTGCTGCCAAGAAACATTGAACTAGAGCTGCTCATGGTGATGGGTAGCTGTGAACAACAATGTTAGGAGATGATGAGAGTACAGAGTAGAAACCGCTCATAGATCAATGAGTGTATCTTAGATAAGCGACTCTCCCATGGCAAGCACCTGGGATATGCTTTCAGCCCATTATCACACTCCACCCAGCCTTGCTTCAATCTCTCATATGCTTTATCTCTTTGTTGTGAATAGAGGTCACACAGTGGTAAGATAGCTGAACTTGATTGTAGGTTAGGCCTTCTACAGAGGTCCTTATATACTACTATATAAGTATTAGGGATGTGCACTGTCTGTAATATGGGTACAGCCATCAGAATTACAGTTCAAACAGGTTGCCTAGCTCTACAGACAGCCTGTTCTTACTTGGATGTCCATCCTGAACAGGTCAGGTCAGGTCAAAAACAGGTCCTAACAGCTGTCAACAGCTGTTTACCTAGTACATAAAATATTGCATTCATTTTACAAAGCTATCACAATGTTATTGAGAAATACAAAAGGTAGAATGAGAGCTGAAGTAGACTATAGACATAGCAAAGAAAAAAAGAGTGACAAAAGTTAGGAATGGTGACTTGCTTGATGTTTAAGGAGTCACACTCATCACCAGAGTGAGCTCAGGCACAGTCACCAGTCAGGGATTCAGAGTGTCAGAACAGCTTTTAGTTGTTTGTCTACTACTGCCAAGGTGGAACATGGAGCTAAGGAGCTTTGACTAAAACTGAATCTGATAATCTGATTCAGTTATAGCCAGTGGAATAAGTAAGAGTTCAGTCAAAGATGCAATTTGGATATGATGGACAATAAGCTGCAAAGTTTGAATATGACACATTCAACAAAGATCATGAGCACTTTATGCTGCCTGATCTGGCCATTTGGGCTATCTATCTGGCTGGGAATCTGGGAATTGTCTAAAGGACAATTGCAGGTGGTGCAGAGCAACATGAAACAACTTAATGTACCCATAATGACAGCTGTTATGGCCATTGCTCAACAGGTGACAATGGGTAATAGCCATAGCATGCTGCACTGTTGAGGGATAGTCTCCAAGTCCTGATGGGACAGGTATTTACCCATAGAAACCACCCATAGACCCTGTCACTACAGGTATGGTGCACATCCCTAATAAGTATTCTACACTATTCTAGATAGCTACAGAGTATTACTACTGAGTCAATGCTTGCTAACATAATTCAAACTAACAATATTACTAAGCCTGAGATAACTTCTTTGAGGATGTGCCAGATGCTATTCCAACACTCTTAGAGCCACCTGTTGAAAGGACAATAGCAAGTGTAGGAAATACAAGAAAACCACAGTAAATTGGAGGTAAATGCATAATGAATACTGTACAAATAGTGTCCTTAAGTACATATTCTTGAGCCAAAGACTACATAATAAAACTAATGAGATAGAGGCATATTAAACAACTAACTATAAAATCTGCATAACGATGGCTCAATACTGAGGTGAGATACATAGTGTTGAAATAACACCGATAATACAACTGAAACCACTATTTAGGTGATAAACAAGTAAAGTACTACAAGTAAAATACTCAACCTTATATGTAAAATATGTAGCCATTGTATACAGAATACAGAATACTAATGAAGCATAATATGGAAACCAGTGTCCATCCACATACTAATATGGTCTGTAACAGTCTGACATCAGCCAGACATCCAAAGGAGTAGGTGTCAAGCTCGTATTTCCAACACATAGTACTAAATATAGAAGTCATAGAAGGGAATGGAATCATCTGTACTAACCAATATTCCAACACCAACTTGTAATCATATGGGAACAAATATATCTCAGTCAGCATAAGAACAGACTGAGGTGGTACTATGTCAAATACAAGTCTTATATATGAAGTAAGTGAAACAGCTATGAAACAAGCAAAATAGATAAGTGCAAGAACTATATAGCTGCAACGGTGAATACTATAATACAGTAACAAATGGAAATATAATTGAGTTATGTGCATACCATAACAGCACCATACACACCACTATACCAGGGGTTTGTCACTTCAACACTCCTCCTCAAACCCTTGTTAGTCCGAATGTGGTTGTGAAATGCTTTGCTTTTGCACTAGGGAGTGCTTTTGTAAGTGTGTCGGCTGTCATGTCATCAGTGGGGCAGTAAATTAATTTGATGGAGCCAGCCTTGACAATGTATCAAATAAAGTGATAGCAAATGTCAATATGTTTTGTGTGCATGTGATAATGGCCATCCTTCATAAGTGTGATCACAGACTTGCTATCACTAAATAAAGTTGTGGGATTTTCAAGAGGCCAGAAAACCTCCCCAATGAGCTGGTGCAGCCACATGGCTTCTTTTGCCATGTGTGTCACTGCCACATACTCAGCCTCTGTTGTTGACAGTGTTACCAACTCCTGCTTCTTTGACGACCATGACACTGTGCCGCCATCTACCAAGAAGACATATCCCAAAATTGCTCTCCTGTGGTCCTGCAATGTGCCATCTGCATCAACATACCCAATTAGGCCACAGTCTCCCCCTCCATATGTGAGTTCCAGCTTCTTTGTGCCCAGCAAGTACCTGAAAATGCGCTTCATGGCCTCCCAGTGCACCCAAGCTGGGTTATCCGAGAACTGTGCAACAGTCAACACTGCAAACACAATATCTGGGCATGTTCCCATTGCTACATATATCAACAAACCTACACCCTCACAATATGGGACACTTTGCATACATGCAATTTCTGCCAATTTCATTGGACATTGGTATCGAGAGAGAGGCTGGTTTGGGTCCATAGAAATGGAGGATGGCTTGAGGTCATTGAAGTTATAGCAGTTGAGGATGGAGTCAATATAGGCATGTTGGAACAGGGATATGGTCTTCTCTGCTAGGTTGTGAGAGACCTTGAATCCGAGTAGCCAGTTCACTGGCCCAAGGTCTGTAATTGTATATTTCTTGTTGATCTGCTTCTTAAACTCATTGATAAGTTTTTCAGATGTCCTGGTCAGCAAGCAGTCATCGACATGCACTGCAAGCACAATCAACTCACCATCGACCTCCTTGCAGAAGACACCATGGTCAGCCTCAGATCTCTGGAACCCTAGCTCAAGCAGGGCTTTGCATAGTGAGTCATACCAATTCTTTGCACCCTGTTTTAACCCATATAATGCTTTCAGTAGCCAAAAAACAAATTGACGATGATCTGCCACTTCATACCCCTGCATCTGTTCCAAATACACCTCCTTGTTGTTGGCAAGGAGGCTGTTCAAGAATGTGCTGTCAAAGTTGATGCCTTCAATGGGCCAACCATTGTGTGCAGCAATTGCTAGGAGGAGCCAAAATGATGCAAGTCATGCAACAGGTGTGTAGGTGTCATAATAGTCAAGGCCATACACCTGGGTGAAACCTCAGGCTACTAACCTTGCTTTATATTTCTATATCTCTCCAGCTGCATTCTTCTTGATTTGAAGAACCCATTTGCAATTGACCATGTTCTTCCCAACTGGCCACTCGACTAGCTTCCAAGTGCTATTTGCTTCGAGGGATTTCAACTTGGCCTGGATTGCCTGCTCCCATTTTGGCCAATCTGACTGCTTTCATGCTTCCTCGAATGTTGGTGTCAGTCCCTCTGCATCCTCAGTCACCATTGCCATTGCAAAGTCCTCGACACTCATGAGCTCCCACTCATCTGCCTCAGCAACATCTGCAACATTTGCAGCCTCTGGAATGGTCTGCAACCCTTTTGGCAGTAGTGATGCACTTGGCCTTTTGCTCACCACACCTTCACCCTCTTGTAAACAGCAAATATAATCGGATTCACATCAAACATGTTTCCCTTGGCCTTCAGTAAGCTCTGGCACTTCAAATGCATCACCAAGATGGTCAACATGTGGTGGTGTTTGTACACAGGGTGGGGACTCAGGATCAGGGATCTCCTCGATGGTGGTGGTATGGGGAGTGGACTGTAGAGATGTGAAGGGACACTGGGGTGTTGTCAATGGTGCTGGTGGGGGATGCTCACCATGTACTAGGTGAGTATCATTCTCCCCCTCGAGTGTTACACCATTGGTGGGGATTTCATCCTCAAAATTAAACTTAATGCTCCTTTCAACAGTCACTGAGCACTTTTCGGCCCAGAAAATCTGATGTGCATCACTCTCCTCATCGAAGCCAACCCACTGCCCAATTTTTGAATGGCCATCAAGTTTCGACCCACTGGTATCATGGACTCGAACTTGACAACCCCATGGATGAAGACCCCCAATATTCAGCTTCTCTCCCATCAAAATTTCATATGGTGTTGTGTCATCAAGTGTGCATGTCCAAGTGCAGTTCTTCAGGTATATTGCATGCTTCACAGCTTCTCCCCAGAGGAATTTTGACAGGCCACTGTCATGGAGCATTGCATGCTCCTTGACCAAGATCATACCATTCAGCTGCTCTGAGACACCATTGTACTCAGGTGTATCATGCACTGTGAGCTTGTGA
>JASFDH010001619.1:0-13934 GCA_036937195.1 Nidularia pulvinata
GCACAAATCAGAGGACTCAACGAGATGCTCTGTCACGTGTTTCCCTCCCGCCAATAGACCGCCGTCCATCTCCTCCTCCATCTCCTCCACCCGACCTTACCCGGCCCACCACCTGCTGTATGTTTTCGCGCTCCCTCGCGCTGGGTTGCAATCGCTCCCCCCCCCCAATCCATACTGGAACGACGATTGCAGCGGCCCGGCACATGGCAGTGCGAACCATGGCTCCCTGTCATCAGATTTGTGCCAGCGATGTGAAGTTTTTCCTCTTTATGGCACAGTGCCCTGATTGCTGCCCTCTGTTGGGCGGCGTTTCCTGTGCCTGACCTCCCTCTGCGTGCGGCAACTGTTATCATCCGACGCTATTTTAAGCCTTCCCGCCGCTCCTTGACCGCCCCCTGCGGCTCCGCCGGAGTCCCCATTCGCGTGCGCCAGATGCTTTCGCTAATGGCGCCTCCATTGCTCCTTTTGCTTAAATCCAGCACTTACTCGACATCCCGACTCCCTCCCCAAAAAGGCCTTGTCGTCTCCTCAGCGGCCAGCGCGTTATCGTATTTTATTTCGGTGCTCACGGCTCTCCTTGCCGGGGCCAGTTTGGGATCTCTTGATAACGCTAGTATCTCACGCAATCTGGCGTCCGATGCTATCACCCAGGTATCGCCTACCCACCGATGGAACGCAGGCTTACTTTGGATCTTGCGGGCCTTAATTCTGAACGCCTACGACCGTGACCCTCGAGTTCGAAGCTCTAGGCACTGCGAGACGGAGAAGCTATTTTTTAAAATCAGTCCGCTCATAGGGCTTCTGGAATCTGAACTGCTCTCCTCGGACGATGAGCGTCTTCGAATTCGTCTCAGTGGCATAGTAATCATTATCGGCTTTCTAATAAAACCTGCGCACATTTTGCTGCAGCGATGTCTCGGAGGCTTCTTTTAATACCGACTCGAGTGCTCTTTTTTCGGGTCGTTATCATTATATGAGGACGAAGACGCGTTTCCACCGCATCATGAAATATTATTATTATCCATCGGATCACGTCGAATCGTGGGTTGCCTCTACTGGATGTCTCTGTTCTCGTCTCGTTCTGAATCTTTATCGCGAAAACGAAGATAATGCAACGCCCGCCCTCTGTCTGGACTGCGATAGTGGCGCTGGGTCCTCGAGGCATTTTCTTCCTCAAGCCATATATTTCGACGGTCCTATAATTATTTTATCTCGGGCCTAGCACAATAATGTATTTCAGAATTCTAAGCTAACCTCTTCTTAACTTCCGGCCAAATGCCAGCGACTGAAGAAATTTATTGGCACTGACTATCCAGCGCTGGCGTTGCACACGACGACGCTATGCCCTGCGGTGTGCACGACTCGGACAAGTCCTGGAACATATGACCATAGCTCGTTTTGGTGCGTATTATCACAGGTCCACGTGGATCGCTCTCACCAAGGTCCAGCACGACGCTAGCCAGGCCTCCTACTGCCCAGGTCAAGGGACATTAAGCCACATAAAAAATTTCCTTCGGGGAGTCCAGCGGCTAGCTTGCCCTCTCAATCCAAATCACCCGGCGTCCATTGCACCCTGACAAATTTCCTAGGTCCTCTTTATATCGTCTAGGGAACCTTAGGCATGCCCCGTGAGTCGACGCGTGTCCGCCCTGCGATAATCTCTGGTGGCGGTCGCGTATCATGCACATCCACCACATGCACGCATCGCGTTTCGCATAGTTAGTCTAAAATGACGCGACTGACGATTTTCCTCCGCTCTCTTTGTAACGAGTCTCCGCCGACGGTCATCGGATGGGAGACAGGGGGTCGGGGGCACTACATACAGCGATCGCATTTGAAAGACCTCTGCGCACGTTTGCACGCGCCCCGCCGATCCGATTGCAGGAAGGCGTGATCGTTCCCCATTAAGGACAATCGTCGGGCGCGTATCCAGATACATGATCGCGCCTGTCATCGATATTCAAATTGGTGCGGGCCTATTTGGTGAGGGACTTTCTTTATACGTCACTAGTCATCTTTCAAGCTCAGGTAAGTTTGTGGCAGAGTAAGTAGGGCGGATATCCACATCAACGATATGTACTCTTGCGGTACACGACATGCGCCCAAGGTCGCTTAAACTCGAACTGTCAAGATGCCCAACTGATGTCGTCAAGTTCCGGTACTACACTTGAATGGCACGCTACCTCGCGCCTTCTTATCTTCTGCGCTGGAGGAAGGTTACGGATGGCCTATAGGTGGGATTCAGGCATATGGTTGATTTCATATAAGGGTCATATGCATTGAAATAAAAGCGCTGATCCGCGATCTACGTCCTTCAAATACTCCCAGCAACAAAGGAATTGCGACACCAACTGTTTCTTTCAAAAACGTCCACTGAGCAGGCCGAGATTCGAGGGGCAGTCCCGCGATAATAGTGAATAAATACCAAGATGTAAGATGGTAGGGTGATGGCCATATGTGGGCGATGTTTTTCTCACTTCGATACTGCAATACGTATAAATGCAGCCCGTTATGATACACAACGGATGGTACCGTATCCCGTACACGTACAAAAACGAGGAAAACAATAAAGGAACAAACTATGTCTGGAAGAAAATGCGTTCTTATCATCTGCGCACTATTGGTTGGCCGAGTCCTTCATCTGGACGTGATGGAACTCAAGAATGGGTAGGGCTCTATACATGAGACGCGGCTATCCCTGGCGTTTGAGCGCCAGGTGCTTATGACTGACGTCGAGACGGTGGCGCAGCCCCAAGTATCACGTCGGGGTGGCTGGATGTTCACCAGGGGATGTGCTGACGTCCGGGCGTCAATCTCAGTGTGCCATCCGCCGACACAGGTAAATGGGGCGGGCATACCCCAACTATCACCCGCCCCCGCCCCGCCTCGCCGATCTCTAATACAGCACCGCCATCTCCGCACACACCACGCCCAGTCCCACCGCCGTCATAACCGCCAGCGGGAGCGCATTCCACATCGCGAACTCCCACTGCCGTACATGTATCCCCTTCTGCTCCAAAATCTGGCGCCACAGCAAGCCTGCGAGACTAGCACTAAACGTGAAGCTTACTGCGCCAATATTGCTCGCGACAGCCAGCGCGATGGCCGCCGCACGCGCGGTGTGGTCCGGCATCCCCGAGGCGCGCACGACCTTCGTGAGGAGGATCGTCGCGCCGATGTTGGTGCCGCTGATGTTGCACAGTATGACACCGAGGACGCCCACAAGCCAGATGGTGGGGAACACCTCGCGATGCGACGCGCGGATGAGCCAGCCGGCGAAGATGTCGATCCAACCCTGGTGCGAAAGGGCTTCAATGAGGATGAATTGGGAGAAGGCAAACGGGACGAGGGCGAATGGCAGACGGGGGAGTGCGGTGTACAGTGTAGGGAGGTGCTTGGCGAAGTGGTGCTTATACTGTGAGTATGCGACGCTGAAGCGGGGGAAGGGCCCGGAGGGTGTGGTGAATGTGATTGGGTGTGTGTGGAGGGTGGCGGTGGTTGCAGTGCTGCCGGTATTGGAGCGCGAGTTCACGCGCGTCTGGGTGGCTGATTCTGGGACGGAGAGAATGGGTGAAGGCGGAACGTCGAACGTGACATTTCGCGCCGGAAGCCCCCTCTCACCCAAAGGCGTTGGCTCTTCCACTATCGGCCCCCCCTCTTCCTCCTTAACGACGCTCCCCTCCTGCCTTGAATGATGCATCCTCAACTGGTTGACCACAATCTCTTCTTCCGCCTGCCCCACATCCATGCTCTCATCCGAGTTCTTCCTCTGGTTCCTATGCAGCTTTCCCAACATTGGCCACCCTTTTTGATAGCGATATCTATCCCAGGTAATGTCAAACAACCACTTTGCCACCGCGAATGGAAGACTGATCTTCCACACGTCAACGTGGAAGAAGCTCACGACGATGATGACGACGAGACACGTGCCGAGGAGGATGCTGCCGACCCACGCTCCGAAGGGGTCGAGGAGCACGGAACGCACGTCGAGGTCACCCGCGACGTTCAATTTTCGGGGGATGTGCTTGGGGCTGTGGAATTGGATGGAGAGCGCGACGAGGCAGGTGACGCTGCACGCGAGGAAGGGGAGGATCGTGTACGCCGTGAAGGCGGCATTGTTGACGCGGAAGCCTTCGCAGATTACAACGTTGGTTGGGTTCCCGACGAAGAGGACCATGCTAGCTGTGTTGGCTGCTGCGAATTCGGAGATGAGCCACGATGTAGGGCTCAGCTAGCGTGAAACTATGAGTCTCCCCACAGCAGCATATATATAGCAGGAAAGCGCACCTCCTGCACCCTAGTGTAATACACCAAAAACGCCGTCCCCGACAGAATAACAGGATCATTGCCCAGAAACACGCTGAGCACGGTAAGCATCATGTAGAAGTAGACATAGAGCTTCCAGCCGTTCGAGCCACCTTTGTTGCTGACCCAGAAGGCGGCGGCCTGCAGGACGCCCGTAATATCGAGGGTGATGGCCATGTATGCGAGGGAGAAGAAGAGGATTAGGATATTGTACGGTTTCACACCGTCAGTGCCACTAGCGCGCAAGGTCAGATATTTCTTATGGGGACGGGTTTTGAAAGGTGAAAGAATGTATATTTGGAATTGGAAAAGAAGACAGATTTTAGGTCGTAGATATGAGAATAAGCGGGATAAATAAATGGAAGAGCGGGCTTTCGCCAAATACTCAGCATCCAAGTGCCTTTGCAAATGGTATACTACGCAAGGTGGGGGAAGAAGTGAATCACTCACACAATACCGAGTCGAATCTTTTATACACATACAGCACAAAGTAAGTGACAGTCAGAACCTGATGAGATAGGCGCCCTCACCTGCGTCGGACCCAAACATTGCGCAGCCCAGAGAATAGCAATCGCGAGGATTGGAGCGGTCGTAAGGTTGATAGGCACTCGTCTGCGGCCAATGTAAGGCAGGCGAACGGGGAAGGAGACGGGGTATATGACGAAGATGATAGAGAATATAAACACAACAATGGTTCCAATAGCTGGGCCGGAGACCGTCATCTTGCTTTACTTGACTTATCGAGGGTATAATTCTAGTTTAGACCTCCCTCGTTCGTGTATCTCGAGACGGTCGACGACTCCCAGCAGGAGTATAGGAGGAAGTCGAGCAGAAGTGGTGTTCGAGTGCAAATTGAATAAGTATGTAGCTTGATTGCAGCGAGTGGAGAAAGGTCGGATCTTTTTGCACTGCCAATCGATTGGCACCACTTGGAAATGGATTCTGGAAGGATTTCAGTAGCAGCTTGGCAGGCAGAATACGTGGCTCTTGGCCGATTTCGAGCGAGTAGGTCCAGGAATCTCGGGGTAAATGGCAGTCAGAGCGTCATAGATACACTGCCTTGCACTTCGAAGTTCCACCGCGGCCGACAGGGGGCAAGCGTCTATGGGATCTAGTGAGGAAGCCCTGCGAAATAACCAGAGCTTGGTGCCGTTTTGAGGAAAGGAGTCTGAGAAGCGAACGCCGGATGGGCCAACTCCATGGCAGTGCGTGAGCATGAGGTCGCATCACCGGGCACCCGGCAAGTGACAGTGAGAATCGCGCACGTGTGCGTGCTCATCGACGGGCGCTTTACGACCGCAACGACCTTGGCTTTAACGCCCACCATCGTGGCCTTGGGCGTCTGTATCTCTTTATTGAGATCACTGGGATACACAGCACACGACTGCGGTTTGGACAAGGATACTCAAATACACGCCATTGCCGGGCATCGAGGAGACGGCCCCGCTTAGCTCGGATTCACTGCATCTTCTTGAAAGACAAGCGATTCCGAGGGACAAGCAAAATACAAGGATACTCGCGACTCGGTGCATCTTGGACACTCAGGGCATCTCTGGACACCCAGGACCTCTCTGGCCACTCGTTAATCTATAGCATTTGTAGACACTTTGTATCTCTAGGCCAATAGCTCTTGATTCACTCCTGACGCTTGGACTCTTGGTAGTGGGATTTTATACTTTCCACTCCTCTGGACTACAATGCTTTCCAACATTTTGATACCCTCGCCATCAGCCGCGCTGCCCCCGCGCGTCCCGGCCCCAAGCCATCGGCACGGCGCGCCATCAGGTGAGCTTGGACACTTGGTGTGCTCAACCTAAGCCTTACCATTCGTCTTTCTAGGACCTTGGCCCTTCCTCAACCTCGACACTGAGGCAAAGGCTCCTTATTACATTCCTAGTTCCCAAAATCCCGCTAACATTTCTACCACGAATACAGGTCGACCCAACCGAGATCCTTGACCCTTGGTCCCAACCCCCACTCTCCGCGCGCTGTCCGCACACCGCCGCTCCCGGCCTCGTGTGTTGGTGCAAGTACCCACAGGCCCTCTTCCCAAACTGGACCCCGGCGCAGCAGCGCGCGAGCCGCATCGGGAAAGTGCTCCGCGGGCCAAGGGACCACGGAGCAGCGAAGGTTTACCAGCTGGATGTAACAAAGGAGGGGAGGTTCGTGCGGGCGGAGACACATGAGGTTGGAGGCGGAAATTGGGGAGAGGGGCAGGGGCAGGACGAGGGGGAGGGGTATTGGAGGATTTTGGCGAGGGATGTGAGTGTTTTGTTTTGTGTGAGGGATTTGCGAAGGTTCAATGGAGATATTATACGTAGCGTCCGGAAGATACGCGTGTCCGGGCGCTGTTTGTGGAGAGCATGACAGGCCCAGTGCTGCAGGTCCTTGGGACGAAGTTCACCATCGAGCCGTTCTTCTTCTCGTCTGCTATTGGCTGGATTCCCGCACGATTTCAGGAGAATGTCGCTCCCAGACACAGCGACCGTGCGCTCCTTTACCTCCTCGGTCTCCTCTAACTAACTGCCATTAATAATCCAGATATCAGCATCACACTCACCTTCATCCGCGCCATCCCCAATCCGAGCACCGTCCCGCCGAGCCCGGAGTCGGTTTACAGCGCAAGCACGATCAGCCGTATCGCGCATGCACCATCAGAGCAGATCATCGATACCCAAGCCCCACTTTTACTGAGTTCCAGTACGCGCCCTTCTTTTACTATTTACTACTTCCCTTTCTCCAATAATTCCACTTTGAACTCACCTACTCTAAATACACAGCCGACCACATCCTCCTCCCCTCCCTCCTCGCACTCTACATGGTGCGCGCCCCCACCAGCAGCACCCTCCTATCGTACCACCCGCCCTTGGAGCATCGCTCCACACCCGCTGCTGCACTACATGCGCGTATGCACGCGACAGGCCGCAGCGTGTACTGGAATGACATCGTCCGGCGCACACGCGACCCCAGCGTGGTGCTGCTAAGCGTGCTATGGTATGCGGTGTATGCGTGGGAAGAGGCACTGCAGGGGCTGGAGGAGCATGTGTGTTTCTTGGTGCGTCCTGTTTGAACTTTCGCCCGATGTGGGGTCAAGAAAAAGGAGGAAACTGATTTACTATCACAGGAATCTCGCATCCTAACAAAAACGACCCTCCCCCTCACGCACGAGCTGCACGTCATCCGTGCACACCTCCTGCACTACGCCTCGCTCCTTGCCGACTTCCGCAAGACGTTGGCCTTTGTCCTGACTACACCGTACCCCGCCTTGGACAACTCAACCTTTTTCTCTGGAGAAGAAAGAAGCACGGCGGAGGAGGTCATGCAGAAGGAGTGTGCGCGACTGATGGAGGAGGTTAGGAGGCTGGAGGGGCTGAGGGAGGTGCTGGATCAGAGGGTGGGGAATGTTATGGATTTGGTGAGCCCTCGCTTGCTTTGGCTGTTTTTGGGGGAGGAGAAAAGTGTTCAATGTTGGGGATTTCCGCAGGGTTTCAGTAGTGTCAATATTGAAGATAGCAAACGGATGGCGGAGCTCACGGAGGCTTCTCTGCGGGACAGCGAGGGTATCTTAATACTTTCCTTTCTTCTATACGGCATGCAGGTACTGATATGGCACTTTTAGCGATGATACAGATATCATACCTCACCATGGTGTTCCTCCCCGCCACCTTCGTCGCGGTAAGTGCTTCAATTTCTCCATTTCATCTCTGTCATTACATATGTGTGGACATTTTCAGACAGTATTTGGCATGAACGTCAACGAAATTGTTCCGGGGAGCCGGGCCACTCTGTGGGAATACGTCGCGTGCAGCGTTCCGCTCACGGTGCTCACTGCATGGATCGTCGTAGCGTTCCAGATGGGAATTGGCAGGGAGGAAAAGGATGTGGAGCAGGGGAAACAGTGGGGCTTTTGGGCGCGCGTGATGTGGCCTACGGCGATGCTTTCGACGCTGCTTGAGAGGAGGAAGGGGAGGAGGAAGGGCATGCTGGGCATTATTGGGCCGGACGCGCCGCCGTGAACTTGGAATAATGTTTAGATGATCATGATACTTGATACACGCTTTCACAACACGCTATAATACCCATGTATATTATACACCACTCACTGTATTTTACCATCTGTGCTGCAATGTTTTACTCATTCCCAAACGCAGAGATCAGTCTTGACCTTGGGCGCTTTAAAAGCGCTTGTGCTGTAGAGTATAATTAGCAGCCAGGCACGAAGTCGCGTATTACATAACCAATTCTGCAAAAGGTTCCTCACCACTGCCGACACGCCTGAGCGCAATGTCAGCGGGACGGCCGTCCTCCTCGTCCCCTGGGCCAACGTGGGCTGCGATTCACCCGGAAGGCATGTCTTCTTCCAGCGCAGAAAGTATTCCAGGGGAATCTGATTGTGAATTTGAATTTGGTAGAAAACTCGCAAGGGTCCTCTGCGAACCCGTCGTCGGAAGATGAACTGGAGGAGGAGGATGAGCTAGAAGGCGAGGAACTGTCGCTGGGTGATAGTTTTAGGAAGAGGAGGGGCAATTTTGGGTCGGTAAGGGGGGAGACGCCGAAGAGGGCGAGATACGCTACTCCGATGGAGGGGGTGGAAGGGACAGAAAGGTCCACGCATACTGTTGCTCACGGTGCTTTATAACTCATCTCAAATTCTAGCCTTGATTTATATGGCTGATTAAATTTCCTACAGTAAGTGCTATGACGACTTCTCCATCGAAAGCCGCACCTGCGAGCGTGCCCATGTCACCACCATCACCGCCCAGGCCTTTCCCACCGCCCTCCAACCCCTCCGGGTCCGCATCTACCTCATCCCTTAGACAACTTCCTATAGCCTCCTCCTCGGCACAGCCAATACCTAACTTGGGCCGCCTGAACTTCCGCAAGATGGGCGCAGACTCTGGCGCGAAGACGAAGGTCCGCAAACGTTCACGGAATAAGGGGAAAGACAAGGGTATAAGCACTATATCAGGACCCAGAGAAGGCACATCTGCAGCGACAAGTCCAGTACCACCGGCACACCCTCATCCACTGGACCCGCTCTTCCCTAACTTGCTGAAGAAATCTGGAGAAGTTGGAAGTGGATCAGGTTCCAAGTCGTCTAGTGTATCGTCTGGAGATAAAGGAAAACATGCTAGTAGTGTGTTATTCATTTATTTTGTATGTTTCTCTAGTTTTCTGATTTTTTTTGTACTCGGGCAGAGAAACCGTCGATACCAGCTTTCGCGGAGATCACTGGGTCAGGCTCTATCTCAGCCAGAAAATCATCAAGTGATAAAGAAAAGCTCCCCAGCAGTAAGAACGCCTTGGATCACATGGAGGATGTTTTCATAGCCTTGCCTGATTCGCCTTCAATATCACGGAAGGCATCCTTGAATATGGGAAAAGGCGCTACGTCCAGTTCGTCGATCACTAACACAGTTAGCAATAAGGGAAAGCTCCCTGATGGTAAGAACACTTGGATTACTTAGGCGATGTTTTTATGGCCTTACCTGGTTCACTTTCAGTATCGCGGAAGACATCCTCGTCAAATTTAGGAGAAGGCACCGCATCCAGTTCTATACCGGCAACCAAACCAATTGGAAATAAAGAAAAACTCCCTAGCGGTGAGGATGCATTGGTTACTTTATGACGTTTTATGGAGCTAGGCTAATTCGGCTTTAGGATCAGGGAAAGCATCTTCATCAAATTTAGGAAAAGACGACGCCTCCAGTTCTGCAACGGCCATCAAATCAACTGGCGATAAAAGAAAGCTTTCTGGTGGTGAGCATTCTTGGATTACTCCGTTGTTTATGCAGCTTAGCTGATGCGACCTCAGCTTCAGGAAAGGCTTCCTTGTCAAAGTTAGGCGTTCACAGTCCCTCCAAGCGTTCTATTCCAGGTCCATCTCAATCAAGGACTCCTTCTCCTTCCTCCCCCTATTATCCACCCTCATCCAGCTCCAGTAGACACACAACCTCGAAGACAGCGCACGCCTTGGAAAAGAAGACGGTGGCTCCCGTCGCGTTCGCACCCCCAAGCACAATCAAGCTCAAGCAGAAATGTACGTCATTGCTTGTTAAATTGTCGAGTATACTCAACTCTTGTATAGTTCACAAGACAAAGAACAAAGGCCCCCGCCAATCTGTCCCCGTACAACTCCCATCGGAGGTCATTGAAATCTCTGACTCCGATTCCCTACCCTCTCCCCCCAGTCCACGCCCAAAGCACGTAAACACAGCTCCTATTCCCGCAGGCGAAGTCTTCGAACTCTCTTCCTCTGGGGTGGAGGAACGCGCGCGTTTGCGTACTCGCGTGCCACCATCCACACAGTCTCCCCCTCCGATTAAGCCACGCTCGCGACCTCTTCCGAAAAAGGCGCGCTATCGCTATAGCATGCCGAACCCGGATACAGAGGTTATTGAGCTTAGCTCTAGTGACGATGAGCCTCCAAAAGGACCTGTCGCGTCGACGAGCAAGCCGGTACCGCCTTCTGCTACTCTGGCCCCGATTACTGCTTCTGCAATTCTCAGTCGACCCCTTCGTGACTCTCCAATCCGTCGCTACTCGACCAACGATCCCATGAATGCTCGTGAACTTTCTCCAGATTCAACGTCTCAGTCGATGTGTGTACCATCCAGTGTTCCCATGGGTCCTCGTAGACCTCCAATTCGTCGTCAGTCGACGACACAGTCCACTGGAATGATATCTGATGATCCTATGGGTATCGACAGCGAGTTTGAGCCTCCACCACCGCCTTCTCCCTCTTCACCTTCGCTCTCTCGGCCTCAGACTCCACCACAGCCTAACCGTAAGGCAGACGGCGATATCGTCATGTCGACTTCGCCTCCACATGCTCATCAGTCGCTCAAGGCGCGCGAGACTCCATCTATCCCGAAGAATCCAACTACCATCTTCAATCGTCCCCCTGTGCAACCTACAAGCTCGACCGTCCTTCCCCTCACCTCAAGTCTTCCTGCCACTTCACTAGCCCAGCCTGGACCCTCAACCATGCGGAAGCCCCAAAGCTCCATGGCACCTCATTTACCGGAATGCAGATCTCTGACCAAGCCTGACTTGTTACCACCTGCGACGTCCTCCTCCGAGGGGGCCGCGTTCTCGCAGCTACCTACGCCTTTGAAGAACCTCATAAAGGTTTCTGTAGGCAACATCGGGAAGAAGAACGATGCTGGATCTGCTCAGGGCCCACCTTCGTTGGTGACGCCGGGAGCAAGTTCGCTCACGCAGTTGCCAAAAGCTTCCATACGTCATAAGAAGCACTTCTCTTTGAGGAGCAAGGATATACGGCCTTTGAATGCTGACTTGGGATTGGAACCTACTTCTTCGACCCAACCAGCCGGAGGTAAAACACGAAATACTCCTGAACAGGTATCGAAGGTAAGCTTTCTCTGAATAAATCAGATAGCATGCCTGTGAAACTGACTTCATATCTCGTCAAACCAGAATTCCAAACGCTGTTCTTCCCCTTCGTTGAAGCCTTCCAGCCATGCGCCACTCAGTCAGAAACCTACGCAGTCGGTGGCAGAAGCGATAGTTCTAGCTGGAAAACGCAATGCTGCTAGAGGCGCTGGTAAACCACCGGATGGGGCGTCCAGAGACCAGGCAATTGACTTAACCCTTGACGATTCTGAATACGAGGAGCCTCCGCCTCCAGAGGCAGTCGAAAGCTCGAGGATACTGATGGACTTCCTTACATCGAAGAGGGCAGCCAAGATCAATGGTGCGTTAAGTGATGTTGTTCAGGTTACTTGTGCTGAATTGTATTCAGCGAAACTATCGAGCTCTTCGCGTCCACCTAGGGAGAATTCACGGTCAACTACGGATGAATTGGTAATTCGTCCATCTCAGCCCTCCGCCGAAGCTCCGACATCTCCTGCACGACTTCCCATTCAACCTCGATCCTTGGCGCAACCACCGAATCCGCCCGTTTCCTCTGTTTCCATTAAATCGACGTATCCTCCACACACCTCAGCTGGTTCAAAACCAGAGCGCCTAGTCTCCTATGAAGGAATAGCTACCCCACCTCCAGCTGCTGTGGCTGATTCAGAATCAGTGGCTTCTCATTCCCACCCGCCAAGTTCTCCAGTACATTCCCCGCCGGGATCCCCAAGCCCACTGAACGTCCCCCTCCCCTCTTCGTCATCAGCGCCTCCCGGATCACCTGCTCCTCGACACCAGAGACGGGTTGTACGTATGGAATTCACCCGATCTAGCTCAACAAGTGTTCTCGATCAAATGCAGTCACCGTCAGTTAGGAATACGTCGTCGCCTCTTGCTAATTCCAAACCATGGCTGTCTGCTAAAGTCGCCGAGCAATCTATGAATATGAATGTCCTAGATCCTCACGCACATAGGCCGATTGCCAACACAGCCCCTGCAGCTATGACCACGCCTTCCAACATGGATGCTGGTACATCGTCTCCGTATATTCTTCCCCAATCATCGTCATCAGACATGGGCGATTCGAATATGGAAGTTCCTCCTAGTTCTTCTAAATCGAACTACTCAAATGCGGGCGAAAGGAGATATCCAATATTTTCAGCGGGGGAAGATTCGGTAGAGGAAGGTTCAGCGGATGAAGATTCGGCAGGAGAGGACATAGGCCACTACCACCCGGCAATTGATAAGTCTCTCGAATCGGACCCGGAGGCAGCTATGGAAGCTGAGGAATGCGAGGCCCTTTTGGAGTATATAGAAGATCGGGCCTCGGAAGCCGAGGGAAGTGGCAGCGCTCGTGAATGTCGCCAGGTTTCACCAACTTCGGACGACCTGGTTGTCCCAGAGGACGCTGCCGCAGTGCTAGTCAATGACGAGGCATCGAATGGAGGAGCGAGTAGTCGAAGCTCACCCAGGGTGAATGGCATTCTACGACGCTCTTCTCGACGACCATCAGCAACTTCGTCCTCTGAGGGACTGGTTCAATATGATGATTATGAAGGAGCTTACGAATCTCCCGCATCGTCTCCGGGCCCAAGTTCACCGGGTCCTGTTTTCGCCACTGAAACTGGTAAAACATACGGTGGGATCAAAGCAATTACTTGGGCGGATTATCGGCAGAACCTTGACAACTTTGCACAAAAATGTTACTACTCGAAGGATCTTCCTCACTCCTTACAGGATACAATCAACAACATGTCGGAGGAAATGCGTATGCTGATTGGAATTCGGGATGTCTTCCGAGCCACTATCCGCGAGAACACGGCGGAGGACGAATCTGACGCCCCTGACATCGAAGTAGTCAACGACGTGGACGCGGAGCCCACTCCTCCATGGGAGTTCTATTACACCAATAAAATGTGGCACGGCGAAGGGGTTCCTCCACCGATCATGGAAGGTCTCGTGAGCTGCAATTGCATTGGGAAGTGTGATCCCAAGTCAAAAACATGCGTCTGCCTTCAAAACCAGCGCAAATATTATGACGATCAGACTGCGGACTTTATTTATGATAATCGCGGGAGACTCAAGCACTTAGGATATCCCATCTTCGAATGTAACGACCTCTGTGGATGTGATGACGAGTGCAGAAATAGGGTAAGCTCTCTTTTCAAATGCAACACCATTTATACTGAATACGACGGATGTAGGTTGTTCAGCATGGACGGAAAGTCCCAGTCAAGATTGCGAAGACAGCT
>JASFDH010001620.1:0-13932 GCA_036937195.1 Nidularia pulvinata
ATATATAAGACCATCCTTCTCAAGGAAATCTTTGAAGTGTTCTGGCTTTGTTAAAATGCTGCAAAAGAATTCATCTTAATGATAACAATACTTCAAGCTATCTGATAAGGGAATTCCTATGTTACTAGCTGTGACAATTACTGAAGATCCCAGTAATTTATTTTGGATCTGGCTATCCTTTTGAGACACTTCAGGAATCGTTTCAGAAATGTCTTGATTATTGCTATGATCTATATGTGGTATCTTGGGTATTACTTCTGGTTCAGATATATTACTGACTTCTTTGCATGCTGTTTTTGTTTAGGACCATAGGTGCGGTTTTCTGCACCAATTTCATTAAGTTGAGATGATCTGTGTGGTTGCTCCAAGATAGCTTCAAGGTCTGCAAGTTCAGTTGCACCAGTGTAAATTGGAATGGTAATATTTTTTAATTCACTATTATGTCCTTGTTGCTCATCTCCTGAGTTGCCAAAATTATCAGGACCAACATATTCATTTGGAGAGCAGATGACTCCAGCTGGTTCATCACTGTAAATGTGAGATAGGGAATCAGCAACTATATTGCTTTCTCCAGGTATGTAATGTATAGTGAACTGGAACTTGTTTAAAACATCTAACCATCTATGCTGTCTTGCTGATAGATTTTTCTGTGTCATGAAATGTTTGATAGCTTGATGATCTGTACAAATACGGAATTTTGCATCATGTAATATACCCATGAAACATTTCAATGATTCCACAATAGCTAATAGCTCTTGTTCATGCACTGGATAATTTTGTTGAGCTGAATTGAATTTTCCTGACCAGAATACAACTATTTTCATTTTATTTAAGTCATTTCCCTGGCTAATGTAACCACTTGCTCCAGTTAAGCATGCATCAGTCTCTAAATTGATATATGGTGCATCAGTTGAGTAATCAACTGCAACACGATGATTATTTTGCCATTCATTGACTATGTATTTAACTTGGTCAAAAGCATGTTGTTCTGTAGGCCCCCATTGCCATAATTTGTTCCCTGACTGAAGTGGAGTTAGAAAACCCATAGGTATGTGAATTCCTTTGCAATCTTCAGCTAGATAGCCTACTGTAACAATGAAGCTACTTAGGAGTGCACTATTGGTTGGGGTTTTCCAATTAACGACAGTATTGACCTTATGTGGGTCCATTAATATCACATTATCATCAATTACATGTCCTAGAATCTGTAGCCTTTCAGCAAAGAATTGCATCTTATCAGCACTGAGGTAAAGTTTTTCTTTCCTTAGGACCTCAAACACAATTTTAATGTGTTTTATATGGTCCTCCACAGTATCTGAGTATATTATTATGTCATCTAAGTATACATCCATGAATACACCAATGTATGGAGCAAATATGTGATTCATTAATGACTGATAAGTGGCAGTTGCATTGCAATTGCCCTGTTGCATTACCAGACTTTTCATAGTGCCATCAGGTGTAAGGAACAGTGTACAATTAATGTGTTCTGGTACTACTCTAATTTGTTCATATGCATCTTTGCCATCTATAATTGACCTGAATTGATGCCTTGTTGCATTTCTAAGGATCACATTTATGTCAGGTAAAGGTGCAGCAAGCTTATAGGTATTTGCATTAATGTCTTGTTTATCTAGAACTGTTCTAATTTGTATTTTTCCATCTGCTTTTGGTGGTTTTGGGAGAATTAGCATAGGACAAGCGGCTGCACCTGTAGCTACATGCCAACAACCAGATTTAATATATGCATCTCTCTTTTCCCTCCAGAGTGGTTTCATAGCCTCAGGGCACTTTGAAGGTCAAGATCTGTGAACCTTCCTCTCATCTATAAGAGGAGTTGTATTATTCACTGCTTGGAATGGAGATAAGTCTGTACTCATTGTGCCTGGACATAAGTCTGATGCTTCCTGCTTAAGATGTTCTCGAATAGTTTCTAAATCTATATCAAATACATCTGCAGCTGCTGAAGAAATTGTATGTACTTCTTCACCACATAATTCAAGTGGTACTGTTGATCCTACTGCTACACAAGTTGGATTCATTCCAATGGCAGGTTTAAGTTGAAATATGAAGGGTGTACCTAATATCATATCATAATTGTCTAAATTTGCAACATCAAATCATTGTAGACAGTCTATGTCTTGATATTTGATATTTACTGTAGTAGAACAATTTATTTTTGACTGTGAGCCATGCACTACAAGTTATACTGTAACTGGTTTTGCAAGGATTTCTTTCTTAAGTGATAATTGATCAACTAATGTTGTTGAGATAAAGTCTGCCATAGAACCAGTGTCTAATAATGCACAAACAGGGTGTCCATTAACTAGTATTTGTAGTACAATAGGTTTGGGTAAGCAATGTTTGAAGTCTTTTGGTTTCATTGCTGTTCTTTCAATTCCATCAACCATATCAGATAGGATTTCACCACCCTTCCATTTTGTTTTATGGGTCTCAGGTTTTGAATTAGTGACTGCATATAACCCAAGCATTAATTTATGACATTTCATATTTAGTTGTGAACTGGTCCTTTGCAAGCCATATTTATTTTGATTGTAGAATGCAGATTTAAGCCATTCTGTCTCCAGTATATTATCTATGTCAAAACCTTCAGTTTGGATTTGTAAATGCAACAGGATTATGCTATGGGATGTGCCTAATAAATTTACAGTATAGCCTGTAGGGTTTGGGAGGCCTTCAACACAATTTGGTAATGTAAATTTGGCCCAGGAAGTGTAGTCTATGGCCCTTGAGATTCAAATTCATAGCCATTCAAGTGCTGGGTACTCATTATCAGGTTCTCCCATCCAAGGGAATATACCCTGGGGAATGTGACGTTCTTGATGGGTTTGTTTGCATTAATGATATTCCCAACACTGAAATCCTCATTATCCAAGTCTTTGGCATCAATTAAATAAGGGCAGTCAAGTTTTGTCCAGTCAATGACTGCATATTTATCACCAAATTTCTCCACTGTAAATTGTTCTGATGGTAATAACCCTCTGTGTAGGCTTTTTTGGCATCAAAATAGCTTTCAAAAAGCGATCCAATATATTTACATATGTCATCAGGATGTGCTCTAGCCTATATGCCCTCCATTTCTATACTGGGAGTGTCAATTGACATGACTGAGAGATGTATATTTGCTTCCTTTGCATTTTTAGCATGCTGCTCTGCAATGCAAATTGAGCTAGCATTCAGAGTTGGAGCTTTAGCCTTGTGTCAAGAGCTACAGTTACAGCTCTCATGTCCAACCTCTTTACATGTAAAGCAGTGACTTTCAGCTCTCAAACAATCACACTCTTCTTTGCTCAATTTTTTAGGTTGTTCTCTTTCTTTCTTTGAAGAATTTACTGTACTCTGGCTATTGTTGATTTTAGAGCTTTGAGAATGTGAGTTTTTATTCAAATGAGATCCTTCATTATAATTTCCATGTGATGAATCCTTATGAAAAGGTTTGTATGGTTGTGGACCATCTGTTATATTTGTGAATCGACCCCAATTACAGCCTGGGACTTGTCCTGTGAAGCTGCACTCTTCTTGGCAACATGCTTCTTGAGCTTCCTCATGCCAAGTCGCATATTTGGCCAATTTTTCTAATTTATGACACTGATGATCAAGCCCTCTGTCAATTAAATGAATTCAGAGATACTGGTGAAGTCCCTTCCAAAATATTTGGATTAACTGATGCTCAGTTACATCAGGGAACCTAGTAGCAAGAGACTCAATGTCCTGTAAGAAATCTCTCACCAAATTTTGTTTCTGAGATGTTGACACACAACTTTAATAAGATTTAGTTAGTGAGTTATTGTATGAATAACTAGTTCTATGCTGAATAACTACTTTTTACTCCCAATAACTAGACTACAATTATGTCAGGTAACACTACTTTAGTGAGATTTAGTTATTGAGTTATTACATGAATAACTACTTTTATGCTGAATAACTACTTTTACTCCTAATAACTAGACTACTGTTATGCCTCACAATTATGGCGGCTAAATTCTTGCTTCAGAGTTATGGTGCCTAAAAGATTGTGCAATCCCGCTTTCCTGCTTCAGGATCACCGACATTTGGCCTAATTACAGACTGAGGATATCTTAAGATACTCTGCATGGCTTGCTACATGCCTCCTGAATGAACCTGCTCTGTTGATAATCAATGTTTTCAAGGAAAAAGAGAATTAGCCAATCTTGTTCTCGCTCCACCACCATGTCAACGTACCTTCTCCCCCCCTTCTGATCGCTGATCACTCAGCCATATAGCCGCGTCCAGGTATGCTGGAGAGCCAAGCCTGCCAAGGACTTCAGCAATAGCACAGTGTATAATATCTCCGCCACAACTCTCCCATCTCCTCCATACCCTGTCACTGAATCTTCGCTCTCCAACTCCAGTTATTGCATTCAAAAACTAGTTATTGACCCTACTCAAGTTATTTCCCATCACTCAAAGTCTTCCTCTTCCGAAAAACTCAATAACTTATCTTACTAAAGTTGTATGTACTCCTGCAGCACAAAATACTGCTGTTCGCATTCTACATTCAGATTCCAGACTAAATGGAGAACCAGGAAGGCTAGCCCAGACCAAAAATTCTGTAAAAGGGCGAGTTTAATGGCTCAACATCTTAATTCTGAAATTTAAAGTGTCTGAGCCACAAGTAATCGCAGCGGAATCTCCTACGAACATTCAATTGCTGCAAGAGTGTAGTTTGAGTGCAGTGTTACTGTACAGGTCCTTGGATAGACAGCTAATTAAAACATGGATGATTAATAGAGAAAACTACCTTCAAGTTTCCACTCATGATACAAAACCGAATTGAACAGTTTGATATACTGAAGAGTTGATAATTATGATGTACTTATGGTGAGAGTAATAGACTCACTCCCACGTGATCACCATGTCGGCCGGTGTTGGTATCAATTCAGAAACCCTCTATCTTTACTTCGTGCGAGGGTTTCTGGAGAAACCCCTGAAAGGAGGTTTCCAAATAGAATTATCTGTGGAGTTGACTCCTAATAGTATATGTATTGTTTATATTCACCTTGAATTCATATCTCACAACACAGAACCTTGTCTTCACTAAAGTGCGAGAGCTCTTATGCTTCCTTAAGCTGCATCTGCAGTAGGGACTAACGCGGATATCTGTTTGCAAATTACGGATATGAGCTTTTCGAGCTCAGTTCTTAATATTTCTCTCGGAAATTCCTCACATCACCCTATAACATATAGCACTATGTGAATAAAATTTATAAGCGATATAATAGAAATTGCTACCTGTGCAGTAAAAAGGATAGCACAGAACACAGAACATCTGTGAGTTGCCATCCGTTTCACATCCGTGGACTTTATGACCGAAATAATTGAAATTCTTGGACTAAGCCTATTTTATTGAGTAAATATATTTCCTAGGTGCATAAATGTCCATTTTAAATATGTAGAATTCAGCACAGTGGCTGCATCGTAACAGGGGAAAGTCGCATTTCGTGTTTATCCGTGTCAGTCCCTAGCCTGCCGGCTGCTCGGCATGAGCACATTTGGGTACTGGCAGCCATTCGACAATGCACAGCGCATCTCATTATTCTCTTTGATGATCCCACTAATGGAAATAACTATCCCGCTAACCAATGTTCTGGTCCCACTATTGTAGGTACATTCCCACTTTTTTATCATAACCCCACAATCCAATTACCACTCTTCTAGTTGTTATCCTGGTTGTGCCGTATCTATATTATTTCTGCATTCCTTCTAATGCGCTGTCGAGGTTCCGCAAACAATGCCCCATTTTCTCTCTACCTGCTTATGCTCATCTTCAAGCACAACAAGTCGGAGTTACGACACTTTGCGATGCGTCGTTCGTAATCAACTGAGCTATGCCAGGACCCGCGTCATGGACAATGAGAGCTGCGTGGTCTTCCAAATCTGATTCAGTAAAGAACATAGGACGCTGCGTGGTGCCAAGGCAGAAGGGGGATAGATGATTCCTTAATTGCATGGAGGAAACATGGGTGGGCTGATGGTATTGGAGATGGCGGTCATTCTGCTCGCTTGCATCTGGGACCTCGTCATGCGCATTGCCTTGTTAACCAGGATGTTTATGAGATGACACAAGAACAGTGCGGCACCGGAGTTTGCAGAGTCCTCTTGTAGTTGCGTGAGATGCTATCGCATTTCTTTGCTCGGGCACACCGCATCCGAGAGCAATCAGAGTGCAAATCGACTTCTCCGAACACCAAGAGCGGGATTGGTTCATTCATCTCATGAAGACACGACTGATTGGGCACAGGACTTCTGTACATTATGCAGTACGTGTTCTTTGCATTGAAATATGAATGCGGCCCTTACGATGGTAATTACAATCCTGATAGCTGGGAAGCTGGCCTGAAAAAATTAAGGCATTATTCGAACTTCGCACCATGGCATTTTTCCCGGGCGCCATATCTCAAAGTACGGGAATCCGAAATGGCCTTACACCATATGCAGACCACCAACGACGCTTTTAACATCACTTCATATGAGCTCCAACCCCCCATCCTCATCGGACTCCGAGAGCCAATAACCTTGGGGCCGACTCTTGTCTTGTTGAAATAACACCGATAATACGGTTGAAACCGCTATGTAGGTGATAAACGAGTAAAGAACTACAAGATAAAATACTTAACCTTACAAGTAAAATACGTAGCCGTTGTATACAGAATAAAGAATACGAATGAAGAGTAATACGGAAACCAGTGTCCGTCCATATACTAATACGATCTGTAACGGTCCGACGTCAGCCGGACAACCATGGAGCAGGCGTCAAGCTCGTATTTCCAACATGTCTATGATGTTAGACAGATTTTACCTATTGCTTCTGCCTTCCATTGCTTCATGAGACTATCTCTAGCTACAATGGAACATTCAGCGATCCGGATTACTCAAGACTGACCCTTACGGTTGATAACTATTTTTCTCAGGCTTGATGGAAATAAGTTAGCACTGCCTTCAATAAACAGATGATGTGTAGTACATTGAGTTGTGTTTGGTTAGCAAGGTTGAATGGTTCAGTTGTAACAAGGTCTGCTGTCCATGTGGACATGCGTTTCGAATTACCTCTGTGTTCGGCAGGTCCCTAGTTCGATCCTGGGGTCAACCATAGACGTTAGTTCATAAATTTTTGCCTTTGGGCTTTTCAGAGACTCTATATCCAAGTCAGTCACCGCATCTGTTTACAGTATATATTTTAAGCGAAATGTATATATTGACTCAGAGTTCCAACTCAGCAATGTAAGTCAGTCAATTTTCATAAATTAATCTCACAGTAAAATATAATAATCTCCAAGTTGAGCATAGGATATCACTGTGCTATAGTGTTCAGTACACAAAGCTCAACGACTCTTGTGACGACTAAACTCATGTCATCGTTCAATGAAGCTTAATAATTTGAACTAAGTGGCCTTACACTTGCAGCAGTCGCCTCATGGTCCGTGTTCACCAGAGTATCTTGTCTTACGGTGATGTGCAGAAACAATGCAGTGATGTGCAAAAAAAATGCATGCGGGTTTTTATGAGCAATAAATTTTGAACAATAATATATTTGATGATAGGTAACTTATATATTTGTGATGTTGCCAAGTTTCGAGAGCGTGAGAGAGCAACAAAACGGGACAAACACGAGAGCACTTCAAGAGACTACTGTACACTAGACTACTTATATACTATCCTAAAGGTTTATTTATAGCAAAATGGGTTTTAAAGCCCTTACTGTATAATCTCTTGGGTTTCACAATAACATGGCAATCAGGAACACAAATGAAGGGAGCATGCAACGCATGCAAGTGGATTTGAATCTGCCAAATGCATATGTACAGGAAAGGTAGTGTAAAGCAAGTGGTATGCAACTCAAGGTCACAGAGGATGGAGTCTATTCTTAGAATATTGGTGTCTGGGAAGTAAATCCTGCACCTTACATTCACCCCTATGCCATACATAGTAAGGCACATAGTTAAGGTTACTTCCATGCTCACATAGTAAGTTCTCCAGCCCACCCATCTGTGCCTTCACCCTTGTTAGTGTAATAAGATGGATCATAGTTGACTCTGCTCTGTTCCAGGTCATTATCTTGTACTCCATTGACACTATTGCTAGAGCTTGTGGTTTCTATTTTGGTGATGCACAAATTCATCTGAAATCAATGTCATGAGAGGGACCCAAAAATAATTGTGCAAGTGTTTCTCATTCTGACCAGAGAGCTTAGACCTGTTTTGAGTATTTTGGGTGCTGTCCATGTTACAAGCATTGCATCCATGATGACTGTGAGGTTGATGATTTGAACTGTAAGATATTTTCAATGGTGCCATAGTCAAGAATTGCTGGGAGTTCAACATGATTCAAAATGTGTCTGCCAACATCTGGACACCAGGTCTATTTGAGTGCAAGCTGTGAGGGGCAGGAGTTGGAGACACCTGACTAATGAGATTGGGATACTCCTCTAGGATGGAGGTGAAGTGAGACAAAGTGACCTATAGAGGAAAGGTATGCCTCTTAAGTGTTCTAATGTCACTGCCACAATATCTTCCAACATAACTCCCTTCCAATATTCCACCATGTTCTGATATGCTTCCGACCCTTTCTACTTGTTTATACTACTTGCTGAACTCCAAAATATTATTTTAATTATTTGATACTTACTTATACAATACTGTTTCTATTTGTGCTTCTGCTCTGATACCTTTCTGCTTCTGCTTCTGATACTTTTATTAAATTAGCTCTACTTATATTTAATTGAGTCTGTTCTGTACTCAATTTTTCAATCTGAATAACTCAAATTTGCCTAGTGTCTCAACTAAGTTCTAAGTTACCTTTCATCTTCTAACTTTCAACTTCTTTCCAACCTCCCTTTAAGTTGGCTTATGTGAACTAGTCTTACCTTGCTCTCAACACTAGACTTAACATAGAGGATCCAGTCATTCTGCACCCTGATTCTGCAAGAAGGCCCTCAGTAACAACACTAAAAATGTGCACAGCAGCACAAGCTTACACTCCACAGATTACCAGGCTCAATCAAGCACCTCCATCAGTGATCTTATCAAGATAAGCAGATCCTTGATGAAGCAGAAAACACCAGTTAACAATGGAGATAGGCCTTGGACCCACATCTGCATCCTGTCTCCTTTCTCTTTTCTTATTAAAATGTTATACCTCCTGTTTGATAGCCTTCATCTTATTTCCTCTCAGCCTGCCTCTGAAAGACCCATCCAAATTTTCCCTTACAAATTTCCTCACCCTAGAAAACTCTTACTTGCAACATATAAAATCCTCATGTTTGTAGCTAGCTAAGTCAGTTAATCACACCCAGATTTACTCCAACTCAGACTTACCCTTGTGGATGCTCAACCTTCCTAACTGCTATTTTCCTTATAGCTTGTCACTGTCAACTAACAAATAAAGCTTGGCACATTCACCTTCACCAACCCACAAGCAGTTGTGTAATCCATTCACCTCTCCAGAATCTTCTGCTTTGTGTAACATCATCCACTACACTCACCCTTGACTCCTTATAAGATTATCTGGCAAATTCAAATTATCTGGATAATTGCATTCTATCCACAGAATCATGCCTATTAGATTTCTAAGTCCTCACTTGTATCACAGCCATGATTTCTTCCAACATTCTGTGATTTTTCTAATATTTTTCTGGCCTTCTGCTGCTTTCCATTCCTGGCTAATGTCCAAAATATTGTTTATTTCATTTGATGCACACTTTAAAATGCCATTTCTATTTATGCTTCCACTCTGATACATCTCTATTTCTGCTTCTGCTACTTTATTATGTGTCAGGAAGTCTTATTATTCCTTGTATCCATAGAGTTGCTACTTCTGCTTCCATTATCACAATTAGCAATACTTGTATTTAAGTAGTTCAGTTCAGTACTTTTGCACCCTGTCACAGTCAAGATTTCAAGCTCTTTACATTTGCCAACACTTCTATGTAGAGTATACATAGATTCTATGTATTTCTACATAGAATGAAGGTGTCATATCCCTATACAACTTAATGCACATCATCTCCAGATCATTTACAATCAATCCCAATGCTATCCCATATTATAGCAACTAAGCCTTAGTGATAGGTTTGAAGCAGGGTTTGTTGGTTCAGAGTTCTTAGGTTCATTGTAACAGTGGTGAAACCATGTATTATGTTCTTGAGTTTGGTGATAGACTCACTTCCTGTTATTGAGGAAAGCTGTCAGGTTGCTAAGTCTCTATCTAGGAGAAGCTTAGGTTCTGAAGAGCCTTTAGATGAAGTCTAAGAGGTTGAGTTGGTTCTGGGTCTGGGGATTGAGTGAGAATGTTACTAAGGCTATATTGGCCTAGGTCAAGCTGAAGAGCAAGACCAAAGTACAGAGTACTACTTATAGTAATCTACAATGGTCTGTGCACAGTATACTAAGTATAACTACTGTTACTGTTGGCTAGTCTGAATATAGCTACTCATGTGACAATTGTTCTAAGTAACAAAAAGATGTCATATAGCAGATTACTCATATAGGAAATTTGTAACATTACCCCCCTCTTATGATCAAGTTCTCTAAACTTGAACTAATGATATGGTTCCCTAGTCATGTTGGCAATGGTGTCATTGGAGAAGTCATAGTAGTTGTCATCTGGGTATTCCATGTGATTGTTATTGCTAGGACATTTTGAGGGGTAATGTCCAGGTGCAACCTGTCAGCATACTCTACAAATGAACTTCAGACAGCTAGATTGATAATGCCTGGTGTGATGGCATAGAAAGCAGGTTACTGAGGTTGGTTCAAATGTTTTCTTGACTTGTGCATTTCCTCAACAATATAGGTCTATCTCCTCTGGGGAATATCATTTGACATTGATAGGAGCTTTCTGTGTACCAAGTGGTGGTGGGTATGGATATGATGAGCTCTGTTTTTTTCCTTTTGTTTGTTGTTTTGATATCATCCCATAGTCCACTTTGAATTGCAGACACTAAGGCTTTGTCCATATATTGTTCTTGAATTTTAATGAATGCCTTCATTCTGCCAATTTGGTCTCATTGTGAATGTAGCAAGTGAACAAGTGAAATGAGGGTGGGGTTGTTGGAGTGAGTGACTTGTCAGACTACATGAACATCTATGGTATGAGTGTCAAGCATGTTTCAGCATTGTGTGATAAGTGCAGGGTTTATTGTGGAGGATGGGGCACTGGTGAAGGAGTTGGATGAGGTCTGAGCATTTTGGGACATGTTTGTTTCTGAGGAGGTAGACAGTGGTAGTAATACTGTTGTCTGAGTGTTACAACAATTGGTTCTTCTCCTTATATCCTTTTAGGATTTCAGGGGAGTTCCATAGATTTGATTCTGCAAGCCATTTGTTTGAGGCTGTGTGGTAACCAACCCATTTCATGAGGTATTGCATGCCTCTGCCTCATTTTTGGTGTCCCACTACTGCTTTGACTTCATATTCTTCAGCTCCATTGATTAGGTCAGGAGGGGGTTCCAAGAAGTTTGGTTCATGTGCTTCATCTTCCTGGTATGGTGTGAGAAGTCCTGCATGAAAGATGGGGTGGATTCACTATTGTTCTGGAAGCTTCAGCTTGTATGTCAAGGGTCCAAGTACTTGGTTGATGACAAAGGGTCCTTCTCATTTTGGGGACAGATTCCTTGTCTGATATGGAAGCATTAGGTTCTTTGCTTCTAACCAAACCTTTTGTCCAATGCTGAAGGGTTTGAAGTTTGTCCAGTTTCATGGCAAGACCATCTGTTGGGCAAGCTCATGCATTGCTGCAGCTTCTTCTTGTGCTTGTGTCAGGGTGTCCATGTGTTGTTCCATGCTAGGGATGTTGGTTTGATCAGTGATTCCAGGAATAGATTTGTGGTTGTATCCCATCATGAGGAAGAATGGGGTTTGCTTTCTTGCCAAGTGTTCTCTATTGTTGTGGGCAAATTCTGCCATAGGTAACAAATTCTGCCAAGTTTCCTGATTGTTCAAACAGAACATTTGAAGATAGACTTCAACTTCTTGATTGACCTGTTCCATTTCTCCATCTGTCTGGGGGTGGTATGCAGTGCTCATTATGAGCTTGATTCCAAGGAATTTTCCAAGTTCTCGGCAGCAAATTGAGGGTCCCTGTCTGAGAGGATTTGTTGGGGAAGTCCAAATTGCAGTAGACATTCTCTAGAATATGGTTTGCTATTCTGAATGCATTGATTTTCTTGTTACAGGGGATTAAAATCACCCCCTTCATAGCTGAGTGGTTGACCATGACTAATATTGAGCCATCTCCATTATTTTTGGGTAGGTCTGTTATGAGTCCATGGTTATATGTGAGAATGAGTATGTCTCTATTGGTGCTGGAATTGGTGATATTGGTGGTGACATTGGGTGTGTGTTAACCTTCATTTGTTGACAGGTGGCACATCCTTCAACATATTTCTTGTTGAAGGTGTACATCCCTGGCCACCAATATTCTTTTTTGACCAATTCCAGTGTCCTGTATTGTCCTGGATGTCCTGCTGTTTGTGAATCATGGTATTTCCTCACAAGGTTTCTTCAGAGTCCTTCATTGGCTGGTACATAGCATCTTTCTCTGAAGAATATAATGTTGTTCTCAAGTTTCCAGTCTGAGAGAGCAGATTTGATTGGTGGGATTCCTCCAGTTTAGAGCACTGTGATTGTGTCTGTCATGAGGTTGTCTTTCATGACAGCTTCTGCAATGGCAGTGTGAAGTTCCATATCAATGACTTTCACAAAGAGGTGATCTGGGAGCATGACCATGTCTTCATTGTCCTTATCTTCTTCCAGACAGAGGTCTTCCTGTTGAGATAGGGCATCTGACTGTACCATTTTTGATCCTGGTGTGTGGATCAGGTTGAGGTCAAATTCTGATAAGAATAGACTCCATCTTGCTTGGTGTCTATTCAGCTTCTGTGCTGTTTGGAAGTAGGTTATGTTCTTATGGTCTGATAGAACTGTCATGGGGAATGGTGCTCCAAGTAGGTAGTGCCACCATGTTTTGAGTGCTCTTACAATTGCTAGGAGCTCCTAATCATATATTTCATAATTCCTTTCTGGTGCAGAGAAGGAATGAGAAATATATCCACATGGATGCCAGTCACCATTGATGTCTTGTTGTTTGAGTACTGCCCCAGTGGCCCACTTAGATTTGTCTGATTCAATGAGGAATGCTTTGCTTGTGTCTGGGATGGATAAAACCAGTTTTCCAAGGAATTTCTGTTTGAGTTTATTGAATGCTTATTGGCATTCAAGGGTCCATTCGAATTTCTTGTCTTTTTTGGTGAGATCATTCAGAGGTTGTGCTATTTCTGAGTAGTGTTCAATAAATTTCCTGTAAAAATTTCCAAATCCTAAAAAGGACCATACTCCTTTCACTGTTGTTGTGGTTTTCCTATCTTGGATTCCTGCAAGTTTTGCAGGATTCATTGCTACAATTCCTGGTCTAATGACAAGTCCAAGGAAGCCAATTTTCTGTGTGTCAAACTTGCACTTTTCTGGTTACAAGTACTGGTCATGTTGTAATTGTTCCAGTACTCTGGTTGCTCTTTTCTGGTATTCTTCTCAATTTTCTGAGAAGACAAGGATGTCATCCATGTAGATGGTGATCCATCCTTCATCAATCATATCCTTGAAGGTGTCATTGATGAACACCTGGAAAGTTCTGGGAGAGTTGCATAATCCAAAGAACATGACCATTGGTTTGTACAGCCCTCTGTTTGTCTTGAAGGCTGCTTTCCATTGGTCCCCTTCTTTGACCCTGACATTATTGTACCCATTTTGGAAGTCCATTTTGGAAAATACCATCACTCCTTTTAGTTTGTCCACTAGATCACTTACCAATGGGAGTGGTGATACGCCCCAGGCAGATCTATACCTAAACACTAATGAAATACTAAATATCAGCATTGAAATGTATGGTATTTGG